>UESW01001651.1:111114-138836 GCA_900491605.1 Calamus simplicifolius
AAAATTTCATCGTAATAATCTGCACTATTACGATGAAATATTATTTTATCATAATAAGTATTAATTTTATTTTAATTAAAATTATTCTTTTTGTAGTATTACGATGAAATTTTTTTTTGCCATAATAAATCTATTTATTACGATGAAATCTAATGTCATCGTAATAAGTCTTAATAAAAATAAAAAATATATTTTATTTTTCAAGCTATTACGGTGAAACTAAAATTTCACCGTAATAATCTGCACTATTACGATGAAATATTATGTCATCGTAATAATATTTAATTCTATTTTAATTAAAATTATTTTTCATTCTATTACGATGAAACAAACAATTTGCCGTAATAAATCTACTTATTACGATAAAATTTAATTTCATCATAATAAGTCTTAATAAAAATAAAAAAAATTATATTTCGAGCTATTACGCTGAAACAAAAATTTTGCCGTAATAATGCACTGTTACGGTGAAGTATTATTTCATCGTAATAAGGCTTAATTTTATTTTAATTAAAATTATTCCTTTTGTTCTATTACGACAAAGAAAAAGTTTGCCGTAATAAGTCTTAATAAAAAAAAAATAAAAAATTATTTTGAGCTATTACTTCGTGCTATTATGGCGAAACAAAATTTTTGCCGTAATATGTATGACTATTACGGCAAAATATTGTTTCTCCGTAATAAAGCTTAATTTTATTTGAATTAAAATTATTTCTATTATTTTATTATGGTGAAGAAAAAAATTCATCGTAATATATTAGCTTATTATGGCAAAAAAATATCTTCCTGAAACCCTCGCTCCCAGCTTTCACCATCTCCCACTCCTCTTCTTCGGCGGATTTCAGCCCCACTGGAAGCCGATCGAGTCTTTCCACTGTAGGGGATGCCGGTGCTGTAAATAGAAAGCGGTGGCGGCATTGTTTTGGATCGTATCCAAACGTCTCGCAATTTTTCCTTCTCCAACAGACGGATGTTGGGGAAGGGCGTCGGTGGTGGTGCTTGCTGGTCTTGGAGTGGCGGCGCTGTAAGTGGGTGAAAGAAAATACAAGGGAGCTAGAGTCAGCCAAATGCTTGGTCTTGTTAGAAGAATGCACAAGTTGTAGTGATTTATTGATAGATTGGATAACTGGGGAATTCCATTATTTCAACTGCTCCTGTAATAGGTTACAGTAGATTTCTCATGGACTAATATAGGAAATATCTTAGATCATAGGCTTATTTTCCTCTTTAAGCATTGTCATGAAGCACTTACAACATTTTGTAAGCTCTTCTACTGTTGTTCCACTATACTCTTGCAGATATAAATCAAAGAGATGGATATGGCTGTGAACCATCTAGGAGTGTTCAGTGTATGTCCATGTTTTGTGGAGCTAAACTTGGAAGGAAAGGAAAACCAACAGCCATTTAACTTTGGGACGGGGACGCTTCCATCTGATTAGAATGAAATGCAGAGACCACGTATGAAAGGAGATGAGATTCAATACCTCGAGTTTGCATGATTCCAGCTTTTTAACTCTTGCCAAACTCACTTGCAATTCCATGTCTAGGTTCGAGACAAAGTAGTTTATCCCTGAGTCCAGATCTTTAGTCTTGGCCATTTGCAACTCGAGTATGAGCTAACAAAGTTGCAGTTTAAAATTTCAATTATGAGTACAGGGGTTGGAATTGTGTCCATGATGGAAGGTTTGAAGGTTTGGATGGATTTGGTAGGAGCATATATTGAACGAGTTGGCTTTAAAAATATTAAAAGTTGAATAAAGCTCAAGAGTTGGAGATGCTACAGGACCTCAAGGTTTAGAGTTTGAAAAAGAATGATAAGGATAAAAATAGGAATTCAGAATATAATCAAAACAAATCACAAATTTGCAATAGTAAAGAATAAAAAATATGGAAAAATCAATAAATGACCACGCATACGTTTTTAAAGAGCGAGGAATCACAGTGGAGGGATAAAAAAAATAACATGTTCCTCTGGCTAAAAGAAATGCAAAATATTCATTTCTGTAGCCTTTATTAAAATTGATCCTGAGAAATCAGTTGTTATGGAGATGTAGCTCTGATGGTAGAGCCTCTGATCTCCATAAGTTTTGTTGACCCGCAATTTTCTTTCTTTTATTTTCTATTCTTAACTCCTTTCTTTTATTTTGTCTGCCTTTTTATTGGGTTAAAGAACGGACTAGATGTATAATTATGACATGCAATTTCATTTCTTTTATTTTCTCTGTCCGTTTTATAGAACTAAAACTAGATATATTATGATAGCATAACAAAGAGTCCGCGTCCATATCTATGCGTCAGCTTTTGAGACATCTCCTTCTGGGGTTTTCCCTCCCACCTTCTAGAGCCCTAATCCGATCTTGTGATCTGTACTCTGCAAACGTCCTCGAGCTTTGGATCTTCCATTTCTTTATCTTTCGTCCTCGAGCAAACGTCGACAAAAATCACTCTTTATCTTTGGATCACACATACCACTCTTTTAATCATTGACATGGAGAAAGATCGACGAACTCCCAAGGCATGAAGGAATTCGTGTGGTTGTGGGCAAACTCCATTGCTTAATTGTATTGAGAAACGCATAAGATCTTAATTGTATTTTTTTTATATCTTTAAAATGGCATTTATTTTCGTTAAGTTATAATTTTAATAAAAAATTAATTTTATATTTCTTTTCATGCTATTATGGAAATAAAAAGAATTTTAACACCTTTTATATATCTTATAGTAGCATTGGATTACGCCATCAAATGGAAAAATCACAGAATAAGCCCTGCAACTCCGTAGGATTAAATTCACACTAGTATATTAGCACACTAAAGATATATATATTAAGAATCTCATATCAATACTCTGTGTCTGATAATCTAATTTGATTATCGCCATACATCCAGATTGGTTCTCATGCTTGTGTCATGTATCATAAATCTAATCAATTCAAAATAATATTCTACATCATACTTCATTCAGCCTTAAGCCTTGCTACCGATGTTACGCACCAATAGCTATACATAACATGTGCCAATTTGGGCATGTAAAATATAGGTTAGCCTACAACTAATTAAATCATGAACATTGCACCATTTTTTTAAAAAAATGTAACAAAAACTTGCTGATAAAATCCAAAACTTAATTTGGACACAAACTGCCATACGCATAAAATGTCATCAACAAGTATGATGCCATTTAGGAGCAAAATCAAATATTTTATGGAAGGATATCCCAGAGATAAGATTGCATGGTAGCTAGATATTCATATAGTTTCTATACTACTATTCTTGCCATCTCTAGCAATTAATATCCTCAACGGAAACTGGCGGTCAAAAAAAATGACCGGTAGTCTAAAATCCCCATTAGAAAGATGGCATCAAAGCACTATATATATATCGCTAACTATTTATGAGCTTAATGAAAAAATGACGGTCAAAAAAAAATTTAATTACCGAGTTCACTTTATTACTTATCTTGCAAAAAAAAAATTTATTATATTATATAATCTAAATTCTGAAATGAAGCTTTTTGTTATCTCTTCAGCTTTGTATCTTCCATTAGCATTTAAGCCGTAAATTAAGGTGCAACGCCAAGCGTGCAAAATAAGCACTTGCTATATATGGGACGGGATATATATGGGACGGGAGGAATGCCGTATTTAACACAAAGAAGGAACTTGATATATATGGGACGGGAGGAATGCCATATTCTCAGCTTTAGGAGATGAGTCCAACTATAGTACTGTTTACCAATGAATAATATTACGCGATTTTCATTATGACGAGATATCTATATATGTAATATTTAGATCGCCTGCATTATTTAAGAATAATGCTACAGGACTCTCATAATGATCCGAAGAGATTAGTGTAACTTGTGGATTTGTTGCCAAATATAATGGATTGATTGATAAAAGAGTTGCATAAGGAAATATCGGTGTGTGCGTGGCAGGTGTCCTGAAATATTTTTCTTAGCGCATTAAATGATGGATTGAAAGGAAAAAGCTTAAAAAGGAATTGGAATACATCAGTTGTTATGGAGATGTAGCTCCGATGGTAGAGCGCTCACTTAGCATGCCAAAGGTACGGGTATCGAAACCCCGCATCTCCATAATTTGTGTCTATTTAAAAGAATAAAACCCCTTTTTTTACCTTTTTTTTGTTGACGGTAGATCCTGCTTGGATGACAACAGATCAAATATAAAGGGATGAAATATAAAGGGATAAATTAAAACCATTATCCCTTTATCCCAAGTCGATGGCATCTCCATATTTTTTTGTCCATTTTAAAGAATTAAAACCTTTTTTTACTTTTTTTTTTGTTGACGGCAGATCTTGTTGTCTGCTTGGATGACAACAGATCAAATATAAAGGGATAAATTAAAACCTTTATCCCTTTATCCCAGGTCGATGGCATCTCCATAATTTTTTGTCCATTTTAAAGAATTAAAATCTTTTTTTTACTTTTTTTTGTTGACGGCAGATATTGTTGTCTGCTTGGATGACAACAGATCAAATATAAAGGGATAAATTAAAACCTTTATCCCTTTCTCCCAGGTCGATGGCTCCCAAGCGAGCAATTAATACACCGCTCCTTGCTCTAGAAGTTTCACATTTGAACAACACGTATATTTAATTTAATTCCTCTAGCACAAGAAACAAGGGCTCTCTACTGTGGAGAAGAGATCTCTACCGTCAGTGAACGCGAGAAGATAAGGTGGGATTCTGACTTCTGGGCAACCATGTCATAGGGATCCCAAAGAAAAATTGAAAGAAAGAAAAAAAAATTCAAGCTACGTTACACTACTCGCCGCTCTTCTATGTACATCGTAATTTCTTTCTTGCCGTGGAACTTTCTACCATGTAACGAGGTTCCGGAAAACAAGTGAAAAAATCCAAGCTACGTTGCTTTCTTGTTTGTCGTAGAACTTTCTAGCATGAGTTGGAGGATGTGATTCAGGTATATAAAAATCCAAATAACATGGAGAACTCTAGACCTCACTATGTTAATAAATTAGAGAGTTCAAACCAAATATAAGCCCCACGGTTTCTTTTATACCAATAAGTAGTTCATGACTACCCAGTTTTTGGGTGGAACTCCATGCAGCCAGCATGGCCGCACAGCTACCTTCCACCAGCGGAGCTCCAAGCTTGGACGAAGCGATCGGACCAAGGAGGAGGAGGAGGACTGTGGTATAGCCATTGGGATCGAATGAAATTGACAAGCAGCAATCATTAAGACCTAAAAGGATAATGAGAAGGTTAATTTATGATGACAGAATAGAAAGAAAATTAAGAAAATATCATGCTCCTGTATTTTTAAGGATGAAATTACGACATCCGTTCAGAAAACCAAAAAAAAATTATGATATCCCTTTTATAAATTTACGATATTGTAGTTATAAAATTAAGACACCCATTCATAAATTGTCTGTACATAAATTTCAAAAAAAAACTTAATACATGTCACGTCAAAATTTAAGATAACACCAATTGTAAAATTAGGACACCGTAGTTATAAAATTAAAACACCCATTAAGAAGCTAAAAAAATTATGACATGTAAATTTATGACACCGTAGTTATAAAATTATGACACCCACTTAGAAACAGGTCTATACACAAATTCTAAAAAAAAGTGAATAGGTATTAATGTATGTTATGTCAAAATTTAAGATGACATCCTAGTTGTAAACTTATGACACTGTGCTTATAAAATTAAGACACCCATTTAGAAAACAAAAAAAAAATTATAACTCCCAGTTGTAAATTTATAACACCATAGTTATAAAATTACAATATCCATTCATAAAACGTGCATTGAAGCCTGTACACAAATTCAAAAAAAAATTGAATAGGTATTAATGCACGTTAAGTTAAAATTTAAGATGATATCCCTGCCCCATCGTATCAAGACATGTAGGATTCATGTGGACCAATAAAAAGAAGCGGTACACTCCACGTAGGATTTGCTGCACCAGAGGTGGTGTACAAAGACTTTTCCTGGATAGAAGAGCCATCTTGTATCTAGCCTGAACTCAAGATTAATTGAGGCCCGCTAAAAGAGCCATCCTGTATCCAACCTGAACTCAAGCTTAATTGAGGCCCGCTAAAAGAGCCCAATGCAAGCCCAATAATTTCGCCCAAACCATGTTTGAGAGACTGGGGCGCTGGTATCACAAAATGCTTCTTGAAAAAATGAGGGCAAGATGCGATGCAAATTGTACAACATGCATCATAAACAACGAGCAGAGAAATATTTGAAAGAGAGTTTGTCACATAAAACAATAATCCAACTGTCTCTCTAATTTCATCCCTTACCACAAAACATGCGCCGATCATCAAATTTAATAGTTTAATATTGTAAATTCAGACAAATTTGATAAGTAGATACAATGCTATTTTCTTTCGGAAGCTCGCACATCAGCGATGCGGCGCTCATGGGCAAGCCTAATCGCATGGGTCTACATGCAGATGAATCACCGCATCTAGTGCACTGCGGTGATGTACAACTTTCTCTTACTTTCAAAATATCTATAGGGTCAGTCATTTGGGCTAAAACTGGGTCCCTTCAGGCCAGTCCACTGTTCTGGGCCCAAATGGGCTAGATCGGGCCAGTCCAACAGGTTTTGGATTGGGCTCATATATGAGTTTTGCAATATTTTTTGGGCCTTGGTCCAGCCTGAATTTTGGTTTAAAAAAAAAATTCAGGTTGAGTTTGGGCAAAAGTAAGACCCGACTCAGCTTGGCCCACTTCTAGTCCTAGTAAAAGAATGTGGCATCTTTTTTCTTCCAAAAATATGTAATTGTAGCATTTGTTCTCCTATTTGTTGGTTGGAGAAAGGAATTGTCATTTACTTCCAAAATGTGGTTAAGATTTGTATAATGGAATTTGAATTCTATAGAACAAGTGTATTGGCATTTAGATTTTAGTGGCCGAGACTTTGCTAGATGTGGAATTTGAATTCTATAGAACAAGTGTATTGGCATTTAAATCTTGACTTACCAACTACCACCTACACAGAATTGGAAAGCATAAACCTTCTTTTTCTATGTAATATGCAAACTTTCATGGTCCTTGTTGGCCCAGATGGCAACCCAAGAGGGGGGGGGTGAATTGGGTTCTTAAAAATTTAAGACTTTTTGAATAGTTTTAAACAGATTTGCTCACGATGTGCAAGTGAGTAAATTAACTAAGAAGCAATGCACAAGCAAATAATTAAGAGAGATAGAGAGAGAGAAAATATAGCACGGCAAACACAAGATAATTTTATAGTGGTTCGGTGCAACCAACACCTACGTCCACTCCCAAGATTCACTTGGGTCCACACTATAATCTTCCTAGATTACAGCCGAGTTGTTTTCCAAGCTCACAACTCAAACTTGTTGTTTTTCCGGGATCACAACGAACCCAGCTGGTTTTACTCGGGCTTACCAGCACAAAACCCTACACGTTGTTTTTCACGGGCTCACAACTAACCCAACACAAGCACTCCGGCTTGCAACGAGGTATATCAACCTCCACTGATTCAATCCACTGATTGAATCAGCAACCAATCAAAATATTCAGAGTTTAAGTATTGAACAGCTCCCCTTGAGCAAATATACAAATTAAGTATAAAATAAAGAGTTAGAAAAGCCTGATGGTATTGCAGATGGTAGTGGCTTTGGCTTTCTTCCTTCTTCTCTTTAACTCCTCTTGAAGTGTTGAATCAGGCCTCAGCAAGATTCTTGACCGTTGAAGACTTTGGAGTTGAGATGAAGCTTTTTTTCCTTTTGAAAATCCTTCGATTTGATCTTTGAAACGCTTATGGATTTTCTTTGACTCTTGTGGATTGATGAGATGGAGCAGACGAATCTTTCTCTTTGATTTCACTCCTTTTGAATCACTCTATTTTGAGCTAAAAGATTTTCCTATGAAAGCTCTGTTTTTCCCTCTTTTTGAAAGATATTCTTTTCTCTCTTTTTGATTTTCTCTAGATTTTTGATTTGAAAAGAGCTCCTCTATTTATAGAATCTGCAAAATATATCCGTTAGAGACAAAGAAAAATAGCCGTTATTTAAAAATCTTACCGTTGGGGCTGATGTGTCATCTTGAAAAATCGCGCCCAGAATTCCTAGGAGTCGACTCGAGCACTGTGGGAGTCGGCTCGAAGTCGATTACCAAAATAGAAACATTTTAAACGTTAGAGGGTCGACTCGCGAAAACCAAAGTGTCGGCTCCTGATAGTCGGGAGTCGACTCGAAGAAAATGGGGAGTCGACTCGAGAAGTGCTCAAAAAACATAGTTTCTGTTGTTTGACCGGAGTCGACTCGCACAGACAGGAGTCGGCTCGCACAGAGTCAGGGGTCGACTCTTGAAAACCAAGGGTCGACTCGAGAAAATCAGAAATCTCTGTGGGGAGTCGACTCGGAAACTCTGAGTCGGCTCCGGAACGTATCAAAATCAGAAATTTTCTGATTGACTTTAAAATTCATCCCAGAATAATTTTAAATATATTTGACTTGAATACATTAAATATGACATTAAGCATGGATTCAAGACATGTTTCAAGAATTCATTAAATGAATATATGTGTAAAAATTCCTTTTTGAAATCTTTAAGTATAGAGCTTGAAACTCCTTTTTCTAATAGATTCAAAACTCAGTTAATTTAACCATTGAGAGTCCATTGCTTTCAATTTGAATAAGCTCAATTTTGATAAATAAACTCATTGTTTCTTTAAATACTCATGGCTTTTGGAAATCATCAAAATCAATAAAGTTGGGGCAATTATGTTTCAATAATTTCTCAACAATCTCCCCCTTTTTGATGATGACAAAAACATTGAGTATATGCATTATAAAATTGAAAATTTATGATACCAAAATCAACTTTTGTGTTCATGGAAAGGCTCCCCCTCAATGAGGTAGCTCCCCCTATGAACCTTAATTTTATAATTCATTCAAAATTTTTCAAATTCAGAAACTTAAGCAAATAAACCTTTTTCTTTATGAAATTCAATTTATCTCTTCCCCTTATGCTCTCCCCCTTATTTAATTAGGGCAATTAAAATCTTTAAACAAATCTCTTCCTCTTAAATATGATGATGCATATACGATTAAATCATCAAATAAACTTGAAGGCATATACGATTGAATAAAATCTCTCCCCCTTTTTGTAATCAACAAAAAGGTTAGGAATGATTAAAATCAATTCATTCTTTATCTTTTCATTCAAATTATCAATTGAGGATAATTATTCAAGATATTCAAAGATACTCACATAAGTAAAGCATCAAACTTTCTCATTACTTCAAAATGAATTACATGAAAATGTAAACATACTCATTAATTGAAAGTAAACTTGCAACACACATCAAAAATATCAAAATTTCTTCTTGTAATCTATTCAAGTGATCAACAATTTGCTTCATTCCTTCACATTGAAGTCTAACATAATCTTTAAGCTTATTATCAACAAAAGTACAAGCAGTTGTAATTTTTTCTTGAAGCTCGGCGTTGCATTGGGAATAGGTCTGAGTCACCGCAGATATCCTTAAGTTCTCCAAAGATATTCTTAAGTCTTCACTTAAGGAGCTGGAGATGAACTGAGAGTAGACTCAATCGATGCAACCCGATCACTAAGTGAATACAAGGCTTCCTTTAAATTCATAAACTTTTCATCAAATTCTTTTTCAGTCTTTTCATGCTCACTTATCTCAGATTTGAATAAGATCTAAGCTGATCTAACTGCACATCAGAAAAGCTAACAGATGAATGTAGAAGACTGAGCAGGAGCAACATCAGGAGCAGGAGCAGGAACATAAGCAGGGGCTGGAACTGGAACAGAAGCTGAGGAGGCTCAGGAGATGAATGTCTCAAGAAGGTCTGGGGGCCTCAGCTCTAAGCTCTGTCCTCTGTACATTCTTCTCTCCCAATTTCCATTTTCTTAACAAACCCCATTCGATGAATAGTAGCCAAAGAGTAATAATCAGTATGTCTTAACTCCTTCTTTGGCTCACTATCACTAAACAATCCCTTGGCTTTGAAATAACTTTGTTAAACCATGCCATAGGGAAACTTGATTTTTCTTCCCCACAATCAGCAATATACCAAATATCATCCGAGGTAGATTGATGGCTTCCCAGAAACTACAGCATCCATAACAAAATATCTCTCTCAGAACATAGTCAAATCGGCCTGTCTTGGGAAACAAAATCCTGCTGCAGATGTTGTGAAGAATCTTAAGTTCCAAAGGCAATTGACTAGCAAAACTTCTTCAAATCCCTCAAATTTCTGTTCAAAAGTCTTGTGAGGGCTGGAGACCTATCCTCTGGGCAAATGTGGAGGTCCAGACAGGGTAAGTCAATAGTCTAGAAGAATATGGCAGTGATGTTCAAACCAATGCCTCTAACTTGCTCACAAACCATCATCTCCTCTAGTCAAATTCTTGTAAAACTCTTTAACTAAGCAGGGTAGGTGGGACAGTCCAATGAACAATTTTCTCAAATCCCATCTCTTCAACTGTCTACCTATGATAAATCCCTTCATTCTCAAACAAATCAAAATCAACCTTTCTTCCTGTGGTACAACTCTACTGGCTAGGAGATCTACCTGAAGAGTGGAGCTGGAGCAGGAGATCACGAAGAAGGAAGAAGAGAGAATCCGAGACGGCTCGCGGACGGGTCGTCGAACGGTTCTTTCCTCTTCACCGGCGCCACTACTGCTTGCTCCACGGGTTTTGGGTGCCATTGATCTTGAAGGATGTTTAATCAGAGGTTTTTGGAGGTTTGGAGGGTTTTGGGAAAGTTTTGGAGAGGATTTGGAATGATTTGAAACGAATGAAATGTCCGTCGGGTCGACTCGTGCCCTAATAAAGCGATTTGGGACCACGTCGAGTCGACTCGCGCAAAGTGTGGAGTCGGCTCGGGTAAGTCACAGAGCACAGACACGATCTCGAGTCGACTCGCTCAGAGAAGGGGTCGACTCCTGAGTTTCAGCAGAACTCGAGTCGACTCCGATACTCTCGAGTCGGCTCCGAAACCATTTCAGAGTAAAAAATTAAATTTTTCAGAGAATCTGAAATGAACCCGGATTTGATCTTTGAGTATGATTAAAAATCATGGATTTTGAGAGATCAAATTGATATGAGTTCTAGATAAAATTTCCTTAAGATTTTGAGAAATTGAAAGAACTCTAGATATATTTCCTTAGAGGTTTCAAAATTTATTCAAAAGGGTTACAAATTCCTAACTCTCCTCTAAGATAACAAAATCTTTCTTCATTTAAAGGTTTTGTAAAGATGTCAGCTAATTGTTCTTCAGTGTTTACATAATCTAAACAAATTTCATCATTAGCTACATGTTCCCTTATAAAATGATATCTAATTTCTATGTGTTTTGTCCTTGAGTGTTGAATTGGATTTTTAGTTAAGTTGATTGCGCTAGTGTTATCACATCTTATGGGTGTTTTATCAAGTGTGATACCATAGTCTTCAAGTTGTCGCTTAATCCATAGGATTTGCGCACAGCAACTTCCAGCTGCTACATATTCAGCTTCAGTAGTTGATAATGCAACTGAATTTTGCTTTTTGCTAAACCATGTGATTAAGTTACTTCCTAAGAATTGGCATGCACCACTTGTGCTTTTTCTATCTAATTTACATCCAGCATAATCAGAATCTGAATATGCAATTAGGTTTAATGTTGAGTCTCTAGAATACCATAAACCTACATTTTTAGTTCCATTTAAGTATCTTAAAATTCTTTTAACAGCTATTAAATGTGATTCTTTAGGTTCAGATTGAAATCTAGCACATAAACATACTGAAAACATAATATCTGGTCTACTTGCTGTTAAATAAAGAAGGGATCCGATAATACCTCGATAATACTTTTGATCAACCTTTTTACCTTCTTCATCTTTGTCCAGCTTGCATGAAGGACTCATTGGAGTTCCGAGGGGTTTCATTGTTTCCATACCAAACTTTTTGAGTAGTTCTCTTGTGTATTTGGTTTGGTTGATAAAGATTCCCTCCTTGCATTGTTTGATTTGGAGTCCAAGGAAGAAGTTGAGTTCTCCCATCATGCTCATCTCGAATTCTCCCTGCATCAACTTTGCAAATTCTTGACAAAGAGAATCGTTAGTAGCACCAAAAATAATGTCATCTACGTATATTTGTACTACAAGTAAATCTTTATTTTTCTTTTCAAAAACAAAGTTTTATCAACATTTCCTCTTGTAAAATCATTTTCTATTAAGAATTTACTTAACCTATCATACCAAGCTCTAGGTGCTTGTTTCAAACCATATAAAGCTTTGTGCAATTTAAAAACGTGATTTGAAAATTCGTGATCTTCAAAACCTGGTGGTTGTTCTACATAAACTTCTTCATTTATAAATCCATTTAAAAATGCGCTTTTTACATCCATTTGAAATAAGTTAAAATTCATATGACATGCAAATGCAAGTAATAGCCTAATGGCTTCTAATCTAGCTACAGGTGCAAAGGTTTCATCAAAATCAATACCTTCCTCTTGATTATATCCTTTAGCAACCAATCTAGCTTTGTTTCTAATTACTATGCCATTTTCATCTAGTTTATTTCTAAAAATCCATTTTGATCCTATTACTGAATGATTTTTAGGTCTTTCAACTAAAGTCCAAACATTATTTCTAGTAAATTGATTTAGTTCTTCTTGCATTGCTAACATCCAATTATTATCTTTTTCAGCTTCTTCTATAGTTTTAGGTTCAATTTGTGATACAAATGCAAGATGATTACTAATATTTCTCATGTATGATCTAGTTCTTATTCCTTGAGATGGATCGCCTATAATCAATTCCTTAGGATGACTATGAGCATATCTCCAGTCTCTTGGAAGATCTATCATTATGATCAATATTGACATCATCGTCCTTATGTGAATCATCATCTTTAGCCTCTTGTTCATGATCAGAAGATACTTCAATATTAAGTTTTTCAAGATCTTTTTCAATTATGTTTGTATCTTCCTCATCATCAATCTTTTCAGATCCAGTTGCTAAAGATTCATCAAAAACTACATGAATGGATTCTTCAACTACTAAGGTTTTCTTGTTAAAGATTCTATATGCCTTACTAGTTGTTGAATAACCTAGAAAAATTCCTTCATCAGATTTAGCATCAAATTTTCCTAAGTTGTTTTTACCATTATTATGAATGAAACATTTACATCCAAATGCATGAAAGTATTTTATATTTGGTTTTCTTTCATTCCATAATTCATAAGGTGTTTTCTTTAATATTGGTCTTATTAAAGCTCTATTTAAGATGTAACATGCTGTGTTAATTGCTTCCGCCCAAAATACTTTGGTAAGTTGCTTTCGCATAGCATGGTACGGGCCATGTCTTCTAGAGTCCTATTTTTCTTTCAACTACACCATTTTGCTGTGGAGTCCTAGGGGCTGAAAAATTATGATTAATTCCATTTTCAGTGCAGAAACTTTCAAATAAGTGATTTTCAAATTCTGTTCCATGATCACTTCTTAGAGATACTATAGTAGTGTTTTTCTCATTTGTGACTTTCTTGAAGAATTTCAGGAATATCGAGAAAGTCTCATCTTTGTGAGCTAAAAACATTACCCAAGTATATCTAGAATAATCATCTACAATCACTAGACCATATTTCTTTCCTCCTAGACTTGTGGTTCTAGTTGGTCCGAAAAGATCCATGTGAAGTAGCTCTAGTGCCCTAGAAGTTGAAACAATGTTTTTAGATTTGAAAGAACTTCTAGTTTGTTTTCCAAATTGACATGCATCACATATTTTGTTATTTTCAAAATCTAACTTAGGTAATCCTTTAACTAAATCCATTTTAATTAGTTTTGAAATAAGGTGTGTGCTTGCATGACCTAATCTACGATGCCACAACCAACTAATTTCATTTATGTTAGCATTGTCAGCAATTAAGCAATGATCACTCAAAGATAATTTTTCTAATCAACTAAGTAAACATTGCCATGTCTATAACCAGTAAATACAATGCTATCATCAATAGAATTAGTTACAGTGCATATAGAAGATTTAAATGAAACATTAAAGTTTTTATCACATAATTGACTTATACTTATTAGATTATGCTTCAAACCATCAACATAAAGTACATTATCAATAAATATAGATGGAGTTATGCGAACTTTACCAAGGCCCATAATTTGACCTTTACCGTTATCGCCAAACGTCACAACTCCACCTTTCTTTTCTTCTAGGGTGATGAATTCATCTTTGTCACCCGTCATATGTCTTGAGCAGCCACTATCAAGGTACCACTTTTTCTTTGATCTTTTGGCTACAAGACATTCCTGCAATATAATCAAACTTTATGTTTAGGTACCCAAGCTTTCTTGGGTCCTTCATGGTTAGCAGCAACAAAAATTGTTCCTTTCGGAACCCATATTTTCTTTGCTTTAACATTTAACTTGTTGTTATTATTTAATGTTTTGCATTCAAATGATTTATGACCTTTTTCATTACATTTAAAACAAGTTATATTACTTTGGTTGGCTTTTACAAAAATATCTTTAAAGATTTTTGTTTCCTTAATGTGTTATATCCTAAACCAGCTTTGTCAAAAACAGCTTTTTGACTATCTAAGATCATGTTAAGTTTAGTTGAACTTAAGTGAATTTCTCAACAATGTCTTTATATTTTTTAACATCTTTCTTAAGAAAATCATTGTTCATCTAAAGAGATTGATCTTTTTCTTTAATTGAGTTTTTAGTTTCAGATTTTAACAAATCTTTCTTGATTAAATTATTCTTTTCTTTGCTAAGTTCTTCTTTTTCATTAGTTAAGTCTTAACTTCTAAAGCTAATTCATTTTTACTTTTAGCTAAACTAATATTGTCATTTTTCAAAACTTATACTTCTTTTTCAAAGATTTAAAATCAATCATAAGTTCATTGAAAGCCTCAAACATTTCATCAAATGTAAATTCATCATTTGAGTTTTCAGAACTTACCTCATTGTCGTTGTCGTCGTTGTTGGCCATGAAGCAGATATTGGCAACTTCCTTTTGTTCTTCTTCTTCCGAGGAAGATTCATCAGACCATGTTGCCATGTATGCTTTCTTCTTTTTCTTGTAGGCCTTTTTCAGCAAAGGACAATCATATCTAAAGTGCCCTGGCTTTTTGCACTCATAACATACTAAGGGCTCTTTTCTTTTCTTTCTCCTTGTCCTTTTCTTATCTTTTCTCCTTCAATTCTTGCTCCAAATTTCTTTTTATGGAAGGGCCTTTTTCTCATAAACTTTCTGAATTTTTGGCCAAGAGAGCAGTTTCCTCATCATCTTCATCATTCATTTCACTGCTGCTCTCTTCCATTTCTGCAGTTTGAGGGCAAGGTTTTCTTCTTTTTGTTTCCTCCTCAACATGCTGCTTCATTGTTAACTCGTGGGTCATTAAGGATCCTAGAAGCTCCTCTAAAGGTAATGCATTGAGGTCCTTTGCTTCTTGGATAGCAGTGACTTTGCTTCCCACGATCTTGGTAGTGACCTAAGAATTTTGCGCACAAGATCAGCATTAGAATAAATTCTACCAAGACTTTTAAACCATTCACAATATCAGTGAATCTAGTGAACATGCATGTGATGGTTTCAGTTTGTTCCATTGTAAACAATTCATATTTATGAACCAAAATATTTATTTTTGATTCCTTTACTTGGTTTGTTCCTTCATGTGTTATTTCCAACCTATCCCAAATTTCTTTTGCGGAATTACAAGTTGAGATTCGGTTGAATTCATTTGAGTCTAAGGAACATATAAAATATTAATGGCTTTAGCATTTAATTGTGCCATTCTCCTATCATTATCATTCCAATCCCTTTCGGGCTTAGGAACAATAGTGCCATCAATAAGGTGTGTGGGTGTACTAGGTCCATTTATTATACTCCCCACAATTCATAGTCAGAAGCTTGAATGAATATTCTCATTCTAGCTTTCCAATATGAATAGTTGGTTCCATTAAATAAAGGAGGTCTATTCGTAGAATGACCTTCAGCAAAACATGAACCACTTTGTGTTGCCATAAGGATCTTTAGCCCTTGATCGTGAGATCAAATTCTAAATGAGCACTTGCTCTGATACCAATTGTTGGCCCAGATGGCAACCCAAGAGGGGGGGGTGAATTGGGTTCTTAAAAATTTAAGACTTTTTAAAGTTTTAGATTAGCAAGATGTGCAAGTGAGCTAACTAAAAGCAATACACAAGCAAATAAAAGAGAGATAGAGAGAGAAAATATAGCACGGCAAACACAAGATAATTTTATAGTGGTTCGGTGCAACCAACACCTACGTCCACTCCCAAGATTCACTTGGGTCCACACTATAATCTCTCTAGATTACAGCCGAGTTGTTTTCCAAGCTCACAACTCAAACTTGTTGTTTTTCCGGGTCACAACGAACCCAGCTGGTTTTAACTCGGGCTTACCAGCACAAAACCCTACACGTTGTTTTTCACGGGCTCACAACTAACCCAACACAAGCACTCCGGCTTGCAACGAGGTATACCAACCTCCACTGATTCAATCCACTGATTGAATCAGCAAACAATAAAATACAGAGTTTAATATGAAATGCTCCCCTTGAGCAAATATACAAATGAAGTATAAAATAAAGGTTAGAAAAGCCTGATGTATTGCAGATGGTAGTGGCTTTGGCTTTCTTCCTTCTTCTCTTTAACTCCTCTTGAAGTGTTGAATCACGCCTCAGCAAGATTCTTGACCGTTGAAGACTTTGGAGTTGAGATGAAGCTTTTTCCCTTTTGAAAATCCTTCGATTTGATCTTTGAAATGCTTTGGATTTTCTTTTGACTCTTGTGGATTGATGAGAAGGAGCAGACGAATCTTTCTCTTGGATTTCACTCCTTTTGAATCACTCTATTTTGAGCTAAAAGATTTTCCAATAAAGCTCTGTTTTTCCCTCTTTTTGAAAGATATTCTTTTCTCTCTTTTTGATTTTCTCTGATTTTTGATTTGAAAAGAGCTCCTCTATTTATAGAATCTGCAAAAATATATCCGTTAGAGACAAAGAAAAATAGCCGTTATTTGAAAATCTTACCGTTGGGGCTGATGTGTCATCGTTAAAAATCGCGCCCAGAATTCGCGGAGTCGACTCGAGCTTTGTGGGAGTCGGCTCGAAGTCGATTACCAAAATAGAAACATTTTAAACATTGAGGGTCGACTCGCGAAAACAAAGTGTCGGCTCCTGAAAGTCGGGAGTCGACTCGAGGAAAATGGGGAGTCGACTCGAGAAGTGCTCAAAAAACATGAGTTCTGTTGTTTGAGCGGAGTCGACTCGCACAGACAGGAGTCGGCTCGCAAGAAGTCAGGGGTCGACTCTTGAAAACCAAGGGTCGACTCGAGAAATCAGAAATGGGGAGTCGACTCGGAAACCCTTGAGTCGGCTCGGGAGCGATCAAAAATCAGAAATGTTCTGATTGACTTTAAAACTTGTCCCAAATAAATTTTAAATATAAATTTGACTTGAATACATTAAATATGACATTAAGCATGGATTCAAGACATGTTTCAAGAATTCATTAATTGAATATATGTGTAAAAATTCCTTTTTGAAATCTTTAAGCATAGAGCTTGAAACTCCTTTTTCTAATAGATTCAAAACTCAGTTAATTTAACCATTGAGAGTCCATTCCTTTCAATTTGAATAAGCTCAAGGTTTTTGATAAATAAACTCATTGTTTTCTTTAAATACTCATGGCTTTTGGAATCATCAAAATCAATAAAGTTGAGAAAAATATAATCTCCCAAATTTCTCAACAGTCCTTGATGTGGCTGATAAAGCCACCCTCAATCAACAATGGTGATCGCCTAATGAAGCCAAAATCTGGACGATGCGCCCCCTACCCCCCACCTCCCCCCAATGAAGAGCCCGTATGGCCTCCATGGCCAGCCTGAGTACACCTCGTTCATGTACTTCTCAAATAGGGCGGTGAAGATGACCCGAGTACACCTTCTATTATACTCTAAATATTAAATTTAGGTTTTTAAATTCTAATATATTTCACATATCCACCTATTTATAATAGGTTTTAGACTTTAAGTAAATTCTTTTATAATATAATTGTATCCAAAATTTTTGACCAGTTCTTAAATTAGAAAAACATTAGGACCGAAGATTCACTACAAAAAAGTATACTATTTGTGATGAATTTATTGTGGCAAAAAATTTTCGTCATTATATTTTCCTTTATAACGGCGAACTAAAAATTGCATTTGTCGTAATAAAGAGTTATTACGATGAAATTTAATATCATCGTAATACATCCGAACTATTACAGCAATTGATTGTTTCATCATAATAAGTATTAATTTTATTTTAATTAAAATTATTCTTTTTTCTATTATGGCAAAATTTAATTTCATTGTAATATGTCTTAATAAAAATAAAAATAAAATTATTTTTCAACCTATTACGATGAAACAAAAATTTTACCATAATAATCTATACTATTACGATGACAAATTATTTCATCAAAATAAATATTAATTTTATTTTAATTAAAATTATTCTTTGTGTTCTATTACGATAAAAAAAATTTACCATAATAAATCTATTTATTACGGCAAAATTTAATGTCATCGTAATAAGTCTTAATAAAAATAAAAAAAATATTTTTATTTTTCGAGCTGTTATGACGAAACAAAAATTTCATCGTAATAATCTGAACTATTACGAAGAAATATTATTTTATCATAATAAGTATTAATTTTATTTTAATTAAAATTATTCTTTTTGTTGTATTACGATGAAAATTCTTTTTTCCCATAATAAATCTGTTTATTATGATGAAATCTAATGTCATCGTAATAAGTCTTAATAAAAATAAAAAATATTTTTTTGAGCTATTACGGTGAAACTAAAATTTCACCGTAATAATCTGCACTATTACGATGAAATATTATGTCATTGTAATAATATTTTATTCTATTTTAATTAAAATTATTCTTTTCATTCTATTACGATGAAACAAACATTTTATCATAATAAATCTGCTTATTACGGCAAAATTTAATTTTGTCATAATAAGTCTTAATAAAATAAAAAAAATTATATTTCGAGCTATTACGCAGAAAAAAAACTTTCGCCGTACACTACAAGAGAAAAAAAATATAGCGACGCCCAAATGCATCGCTAATGCATCGCTAAACATGCTATTGCGATGCATTAGCGATGCAATGATGGGGTCACTGAGATCATCGTTGCAATCTCAATATGTCGCAATTGCGTCGCTTAACAGCGACTCTCTGCTATGCACAAATGCATCGCAATATATTGCGATACAACTAAATGCGTCGCAATATTACGATGCATCCTAAATGCGTCGCTAATTTTAAAACTAATTTTTAATATTTTATATTATTATTAAATATTGCGATGCATTCAATTGTGTTGCAATATTGCGACGTATTTAGTTGCATCACAATATTTAATAATAATATTTTAGATATATTAGTGATGCAATTTGAGTCACTAATGCGCCGCTAATTAAATTTTTTTTAAAATATTACGATGCTAGGTCATTGCATCACAATATTTAATAATAATATTTTAGATATATTAGCGATGCAATTTGAGTCGCTAATGCGTTGCTAATTAAATTTTTTTTTTTAAATATTGCGACGCCAAGTCATTGCGTCACAATATTTAATAATAATATTTTGAAAAATTAGCGATGCAATTTCAATCGCTAATGCATCGCTAATTAATTTTTTTAAAAAAAAAAATATTAAAATATTAAAAATTAAAACGGTTAATAAAATTTCATTGCATTTAAATATTGATCGAAACATTCATAACTCATATTGATCCAAACATTCATCATTCAATTTCCAAAAATAATTAATATATTAAAATTTTGAAGTTTTCATGTACAAAATATAAAAAGTAAAGAAAAAATACATCAAGAATCAGCACGATCACGTGGAGGCTGGAAACCCTGCGACATGCGGCTAACCATATCCTGCAACTGACGCATCTGCTCTCGCACGTCTGCAAGCTCCTGCTGAAGGCCTTCCGTACGCTACTCGAACTCGTGCTCAAACTCCTGTCGAGCCTCCTGCCAAACGTCCTGTCGAACATCCTGACGAACCTCCTCCGTGATAGATCTCCAAATGTCATCTAAACGCTCGGCAGGAATATCACCAGAATATCGTGAGCTGGAGGCCTGATGGGAAAAATATGCAGAAGCTCTAGTGCCCAGACCATAGACCCTGCGGTCTCGCGGCTGGGCACCAACAACCTCCAAAAATAAACGTCGATTCTCCTCTGCTGAGAGTTCGACGGGCGTCCCCCCATCAGTAGATTCAACCTGCGATGCCTGGGAGTGAAGCTCCTCGACTCGTGTCTTTGAATTATAAAATCAACAATAAATGAATCAATAAATTTCTCTAAATAAAATTTTAGAAATTAAACAGATACAATATAAAGCTAATTTCTTACCGCAACCTCCCATGATCGTGTATCGACCCAGGAACCGTCCCTCCTAGTGTGTGTCGCCCTGAATAGACAAAACTCACCTGGATCTCTGCCCTCCTGCTCAGACTATAACAACAGAAAAATTGATATTAAAGTAAGTATTTGTAAATAACTAAATTAGTAATTAAATTGTTTATGTTTTCTTACCATACGGTGTCTGTGCTCCTGAATCGAAATGGAACCTGAAGTGTGGCGGGAGAGACCCGTGCCAGGACCGCCCCTCTCGGATCGGCGGTTCGTGCTGGTTGATACGGACCTCCTGCGCCAGCCATCGGACTGCAAGACCTACTGCCACTCGTGCCAAATACCCTCTGGCACATGCGCAGGACGGTGACCCGATGACCTCCAACGATGAAGCATGTTGGAGTATCGGCGTCCCGTAAGAGCTTCTCATGCTGCCCTAATGGCATCATGGCTAGCAGAGTCCCACGTAAACTTTTTTTGCATTAAAATAAATAGTTAGTTTCAAAATTTATTAAGATTAAGAAATTTTATATCAGTGATTAATTGTATTTAATAAGTTTACCTGAAACTTTGAAAAATAAAACTCCCTTGTGGCTGCAGATACATGGCGCCAATCGTAGCCACTGGGATCCGCATGCCTCTGAAATATGGAGCTGATGTGGCTCGATACATGATGCTGCTCAATAAATCTATTTAAAAAAATCATGTTTATAAGTAATTGACTTAAAAATATAAACACATATTTTTAATTAGTATATACTTATAGACCATGAGCATCCAGTCGAAGTACGGTGCAGCGACGGTGGAAGAACTCTTAGAGGTCTGTGTCGATCGGCTAGATGATAATACCAATGCAGGATCACCTCCGACTGCTGGAGAGATCGGAGGCTGTGCGATGTGTGGAGATCGAAACTCTCCATCTTCAAAGCTCGTGTGATCTGATGCGGTAGGGCTACGTCGCTGCTCACTCCGTCCGTCATCGGTAGATCTACCTCGGCCCATCATACTGAAAATACTAAAGATTCATGAATGTAATTACGATTAATGATTGAATATGTAAAAATATAACATATATAAAAATAAATTGAATTTAAAAAAACATCTATGTTTAGCCGGTTTCATTTGTTTCATGAAATCTTGGTTCAACATCCGATGCCGTATCGAACTGCGATTCAGTTTCATTATCATCAGAAGGAAACCAAACATTTGCATCCGCTATTTCTTGGACATTGCCATTTGGATCTCTAAGTGATGTTTTAGGAGCCCTTGTGTCGTCCTCAATTGCATGCATTTCCATCTCATCCTCTTGAAATGCAGGGCACTCGGCTGATTGACCTGATGAACTATCGTTTAATACGACTGTTAAATTTTTTTTCGTTGGCCTGGCCACCGTGGCCAGGCCACGGCCGGCCATGGCAGCGGCCGTGGCCGGAGAAGACGGCCACGGCGAGGCCGTGCCCGGAGAAGAAGGCCACGGCCGTGGCCGTGGCCGGCAATGAAGGGTGGGGTGGGGAAAACCCCCCTTGTTAAATTTTTTTTTGTTGGCCTGGCAACCGTGGCCAGGCCACGGCCGTCCACAGCAACGGCCACGGCTGGAGAAGATGGCCACGGCCAAGGCCGTGCCCAGAGAAGAAGGCCACGGCCGTGGCCATGGCCGGCAACAAAGGGGGGTGGGGAAAACCCCCCCCCCCTGTTAAATTTTTTTTTGTTGGTCTGGCCACCGTGGCCAGGCCACGGCCGGCCACGGCAGCGGTTGTGGCCGGAGAAGATGGCCACGGCCGAGGCCGTGCCCGGAGAAGAAGGCCATGGCCGTGGCCGTGGCCGGCAACGAAGGGGGGGTGGGGAAAACCCCCCTTGTTAAATTTTTTTTTGTTGGCCTGGCCACCGTGGCCAGGCCACGGTCGGCCATAGCGGCGGCCGTGGCCGGCAACGATTGTTTTTTTTTTTAATGAGGGGGAGGGGGGCTTACCTCGGTAGAGAGGTGACGCCGCCGGAGTGGGGGGAGCTACTGCCGGGGGTTTGTAGCGCCGGGGCAGAGGGCGGAGGGAGCCGGAGGAGGGGACGGCGGCAGTTAGGGTAAGAAGAGGAAGAAGAAGAGAAGCGGGGGGGCGGGCCCGACCCAGCTTATATAGTAGTGATTAGCGATGCAAATTTGCATCGCTAATCACTCCCTTTTTTAAAAAATTTATTATGGATTAGCGATGCAACAACACGTCGCTAATCCATCACTAATTTAGCCTTTTTTTTAATGCAAAACTTAGCGACGCAACTAATTGTGTCGCTAATGAGTCGCTAATTTGGCACCAATGTCCGGTGGAAAAATTATTTTTATTTTTGAGAAAATGCATCGCAATATTTTTATCTGATAATTATATTTGATAAAAATTATATTTTCTAAAAATAATTGCGATGCATATATTGTATCGCAATTTTATTTTTAAATTTTTGTATTACATTTATTTTTCTAAGAAACATTGCGACGCAATATATGCGTCACAATATTAAAACTTATTTTCTCTGGAAAATTAATTTTATTTTCTAGGAAATTGCATCGCTAATGCGTCGCAATATTTTTTTAATAATTATAACTGAAAAAATTATATTTTTGAAAATAATTGTGACGCATATATTGCATCGCAATGTTTTATTTTTAAATTTTTACAACATTTACTTCTCTAAAAATCATTGCGACGCAATATATGCGTCGCAATATTAAAACTTGTTTTCTCTGGAAAATTATTTTTATTTTCTAGGAAATTACGTCGCTAATGCGTCGCAATATTTTTTTAATAATTATAACTGAAAAAATTATATTTTCTGAAAATAATTGTGACACATATATTGCGTCGCAATGTTTTATTTTTAAATTTTTTACAACATTTCTCTAAAAATCATTGCGACACAATATATGCGTCGCAAGATTAAAACTTGTTTTTTCTAAAAAAATTATTTTTATTTTCTAGAAAAATGCATCGCTAATGCATCGCAATATATTTATTTGATAATTATATTTGATAAAAATTATTTTTTTGAAAATAATTGCGACGCATATATTGCGTCGCAATGTTTTATTTTTATATTTTTTTACAACATTTATTTTTCTAAAAAACATTGCGACGCAATATATGCGTCGCAATATTAAAACTTATTTTCTCTGGGAAAGTTATTTTTATTTTCTGGGAAATGCATCGATAATGCATCGTAATATTTTTATTTGATAATTATATTGATAAAAATTATATTTTCTAAAAATAATTATGATCAGTCCGATCGGTGATGATCCAACGGTTGCGATCGATCCAAGCCCTGATCCCGATCAGCCTCGACCGATCTCGGACCATGGCGATCGGTTCGATCGCCGATGATCAACGGTTGCAATCGATCCAAGCCCTGATCTCAATCGGCCATGATCGATCTCGGACTGTGGAGATCGGTTCGATCACCGATGATCCGATGGTTTCGATCGATCCAAGCCCTGATCCCAATCGGCCACGACTGATCTTGGACCGTGGCGATCGGTCCGATCGCCGACGATCCGACGGTTGCGAACAATCCAAGCCCTGATCCTGATCGGCCATGTCCTATCTCGGACCGTTGTAATCGGTCCGATCGCTGATGATCCGACGGTTGCAATCGATACAAGCCCTAATCCCGATTGGCCACGACCGATCTCGGACCGTTGCGATCGATCCGATCGCCGACGATCCGACGGTTGCGATCGATCTAAGCCCTAATCTCGATCGGCCATGACCGATCTTGGACCGTGGCGATCAGTCCGATCACCGACGATCCGACGGTTGTGATCGATCCAAGCCATGATCTAGATCGACCACGACCAATCTCGGACCATTGCGATCGGTCCGATCGCCGGCGATCCAACGGTTGTGATCGATCCAAGCCCTGATCCCGATCGACCACGACCGATCTTGGACCATTGCGATCGGTCCGATCGTGACGATCCGACGGTTGCGATCGATCCAAGTCCTGATCCCAATTGGCCACGACCGATCTCGGACCGTTGCGATCGGTCCGATCGCCGACGATCTGATCGATCCAAGCTCTAATCCCGATCGGCCACGATCGATCACAGACCGTTGCGATCGGTCCGATCGCCGATGATCCGACGGTTGCGATCGATCCAAGCCCTAATCTCGATCGGCCATGACCGATCTCGGACCGTGGCGATCGGTTCGATCGCCGATGATCTGACGGTTGCAATCGATCCAAGCCCTGATCCCGATTGGCCACGATAGATCTCGAACTGTGGCGATCGGTCCGATCGTCGACAATCCGATGGTTGCGATCGATCCAAGACCTGATCCCGATCGGCCACGACCGATCTCGGACCATGGCGATCGATCCGATCGCCGACGATCTGATGGTTGCGATCGATCCAAGCCCTGATCCCGATCGGCCACGACCGATCTCGGACCGTGGCGATCGGTCTGATCGCCAACGATCCGACTGTTATGATCGATCCAAGCCCTGATCCCGATCAGCCACGACCGATCTCGGACCGTGGCGATCGGTTCGATCACCGATGATCCGACAGTTGCGATCGATCCAAGCCCTGATCCCGATCGGCCATGATAGATTTCGGATCGTGGCAATCAGTCCGATCACCGACGATCCGATGGTTGCGATCGATCCAAGACCTGATCCCGATCGGCCATGATCGATCTCGGACCTTGGCAATCGGTCTGATTGATGACGATCCGACGATTGCGATCGATCCAAGCCCTGATCCCGATCAGCCACGACCGATCTTAGACCGTGGTGATCGTTCTGATCGCCAACGATCAAACGGTTGCAATCAATCCAAGCCCTGATCCTAATCGACCACGACCGATATCGGACCGTTGCGATCGGTCCGATCGCCAATGATACGACGGTTGCGATCGATCCAAGCCCTGATCCCGATCATCCATTACCGATCTTGGACCGTGGCGATCGGTCCGATCGCTGACAATCCGACAATTTCGATTGATCCAAGACCTAATCCCGATCGGCCATGACCGATCTCGGACTGTTGTGATCGGTCCGATCGCCGATGATCCGACGGTTGCGATCGATCCAAGCCCTGATCCCGATCGGCCATGATTGATCTTGGACCGTGGAAATCGGTCTGATCACCAATGATCCGACGGTTGCGATCGATCCAAGCCCTGATCCCGATCGGCTACGATAGATCTTGGACCGTGGCGATCGGTCCGATTGCCGATGATCCGATGGTTGCGATCGATCCAAGAACTGATCCCGATCGGCCATGACCGATTTCGGACCGTGGCGATCGGTCCGATCGCCGACGATCTGATGGTTGCGATCGATCGAAGCCTTGATCTCGATCGGCCATGACCGATCTCGGACAGTGGCGATCGGTCCGATCGCTGATGATCCAACTGTTGCAATCGATCCAAGCCCTGATCCCGATCGGCCACACCAATCTCGGACCGTGGTGATCGGTCCGATCGCCGATGATCCGATGGTTGCGATCGATCCAAGCCCTGATACCGATCGGCCACGACCAATCTCGGACCATGGTGATCGGTCCGATCACCGACGATCTGACGGTTTCGATCGATCCAAGACTTGATCCCGATCGGCCATGACCAATCTCGGACCGTTGCGATCAGTCCGATTACCGACGATCCGACGGTTGCGATCGATCCAAGCCCTGATCCCGATCGGCCACGACCGATCTCGGACGTTGCGATCGGTCCGATCGCCAATGATCCGACGGTTGCGATCGATCCAAGCCCTGATCCCGATCGGCCATGATTGATCTCAGACCGTGGCAATCGGTCCAATCGCTGACGATTCGACGGTTGCGATCGATCCAAGCCCTGATCCTGATCCTCCACGACCGATCTCGGACCATGGCGATCGGTCCGATCACTGACGATCTGACGGTTGCGATCGATCCAAGCCCTGATCTCGATCGGCCACGATCGATCTCGTACCATGGATATCAGTTCGATTGCCGATGATTCGACGGTTGTGATCGATCCAAGCCCTGATCCCGATCGGCCACGACCGATCTTGGACCATGGTGATCGGTCTGATCGCTGACGATCCGATGGTTGCAATTGATCCAAGCCCTGATCCCGATCAGCCACGATCGATCTCAGACCGTGGAGATCAGTTCGATCACTGATGATCCGATGGTTGCGATCGATCCAATCCCTTATCTGATCGGCCACGACCGATCTCGACCGTCGCAATCGGTCCGATCGCCGATGATCCGACGGTTACGATCGATCCAAACCCTGATCCCGATCGACCACGACCGATCTTGGACCATGGCGATCGGTCCGATCGCCGATGATCCGATGGTTGCAATCGATCCAAGCCCTGATCCCGATCGGCCACGATCGATCTTGGACCGTGGAGATCAGTCCGATCACCGATGATCCGACAGTTGCGATCGATCCAAGCCCTTATCCCGATCGACCACGACCGATCTCGGACCGTGGTGATCGGTCTGATCGCCGATGATCCGATGGTTATGATCGATCCAAGCCCTGATCCTGATCGGCCACGTCCTATCTAGGACCGTTGTAATCGGTCCGATCGCCGATGATCCGATGGTTGTGATCGATCCAAGCCCTGATCCGATTGGCCACGACCGATCTCGACCGTTGCGATCGGTCCGATCGCCGATGATCCGACGGTTGCGATTGATCCAAGCCCTGATCTCGATCGGCCCGATCGATCTCGGACCGTGGTGATCGGTCCGATCGCCGACGATCCGACGGTTGCGATCGATCCAAGCCGTGTTCCAGATCGACCACGACCAATCTCGGACCGTTGCGATCGGTCCGATCGCCGATGATCCGATGGTTGCGATTGATCCAACCGCTGATCCTGATCGACCACGATCGATCTTGGACCATGGCGATCGGTCCGATCGCTAACGATCTGATGGTTGCGATCGATCCAAGCCCTGATCCCGATCGATCACGACCGACTCGAACCATTGTGATCAGTCCGATTGTCGACGATTCAACGGTTGTGATCGATCCAAGCCCTGATCCCGATCGGCCATTACTGATCTCGGACCATGGTGATCGGTCTGATCGCCGATGATCCGACGGTTGCGATCGATCCAAGCCCTGATCTCGATCGCCATGACCGATATCAGACTGCGGCGATCGGTTCGATCGCCGATGATCCAACGGTTGTGATCGATCCAAGCCCTGATCCCGATCAGCCACGATAGATCTCGAACTGTGGCGATAGGTCCGATCGTCGACGATCCGA
>UESW01001651.1:139005-233342 GCA_900491605.1 Calamus simplicifolius
GGACCATGGCGATCGGTCCGATCGCCGACGATCCAACGGTTGCGATCGATCCAAGCCCTGATCCTGATCGGCCATCGACCGATCTGGGACCATGGCGATCGGTCCGATCGCCGACGATCCGATGGTTGCAATCGATCCAAGCCCTGATCCGATCGCCCGATCGATCTCGGACCGTGGAGATCGGTTCGATCGCCGATGATCGACGGTTGCGATCGATCCAAGCCCTTATCCCGATCGGCCACGACCGATCTCGGACCGTGGCGATCGGTCTGATCGCCAACGATCCGACAGTTGCGATCGATCCAAGCCCTGATCCTGATCGGCCACGTCCTATCTAGGACCGTTGCAATCGGTCCGATCGCCGATGATCCGATGGTTGCGATCGATCCAAGCCCTGATCCCGATTGGCCACGACCGATCTCGGACCGTTGCGATCGGTCCGATCGCCGATGATCCGACGGTTGCGATCGATCCAAGCCCTGATCTCGATCGGCCACGACCGATCTCGGACCGTGGCGATCGGTCCGATCGCCGACGATCCGACGGTTGCGATCGATCCAAGCCCTGATCCAGATCGACCACGACCAATCTCGGACCATTGCGATCGGTCCGATCGCGATGATCCGATGGTTGCGATCGATCCAAGCCCTGATCCCGATCGACCACGATCGATCTCGGACCATGGCGATCGGTCCGATCGCCGACGATCCGACGGTTGCGATCGATCCAAGCCCTGATCCCGATCGGCACGACCGATCTCGGACCATTGCGATCGGTCCGATCGCCGATGATCGACGGTTGCGATCGATCCAAGCCCTGATCCCGATCCAGATCTCGCCATGGTGATCGGTCCGATCGCCGATGATCCGGTTGCGATCGATCCAAGCCCTGATCCCGATCGGCCACGACCGATCTCGGACCGTGCGATCGGTCCGATCGCCGATGATCCGACGGTTGCGATCGATCCAAGCCCTGATCCCGATCGGCCACGATAGATCTCGGACTGTGGCATCGGTCGATCGTCGATGATCCGATGGTTGCGATCGATCCAAGCCTGATCCCGATCGGCCACGACTGATCTCGGACCATGGCGATCGATCCAATCGCCGATGATCCGGTTGCAATCGATCCAAGCCCTGATCCCGATCGGCCATCGATCCCGATCGGTCCGATCCGATCCCACGACCGATCTCGGACCGTGGCGATCGGTGCGATGATCGATCGATCCAAGCCCTGATCCCGATCGGCCACGACCGATCTCGGACCGTGGCGATCGGTCGATCGCCGATGATCCGACGGTTGCGATCGATCCAAGCCCTGATCCCGATCGGCCACGACCGATCTCGGACCGTGGCGATCGGTCTGATCGCCGACGATCCGATGGTTGCAATCGATCCAAGCCCTGATCCCGATCGCCACGATCGATCTCGGACCGTGGAGATCGGTTCGATCGCCGATGATCCGACGGTTGCGATCGATCCAAGCCCTTATCCCGATCGGCCACGACCGATCTCGGACCATGGCGATCGGTCCGATCGCCAACGATCGACGGTTGCGATCGATCCAAGCCCTGATCCCGATCGGCCAGACCGATCTTGGACCATGGCGATCGGTCCGATCGCCGCGATCCGATGGTTGCAATCGATCCAAGCCCTGATCCCGATCGGCCACGATCGATCTCGGACCATGGAGATCGGTTCGATCGCGATGATCCGATGGTTGCGATCGATCCAAGCCCTTATCCCGATCGGCCACGACCGATCTCGGACCGTGGCGATCGGTCCGATCGCCGACGATCCGACGGTTGCGATCGATCCAAGCCCTGATCCTGATCGGCCACGTCCTATCTCGGACCGTTGCAATCGGTCCGATCGCGATGATCCGACGGTTGCGATCGATCCAAGCCCTGATCCCGATTGGCCACGACCGATCTCGGACCGTTGCGATCGGTCCGATCCCGACGATCCGACGGTTGCGATCGATCCAAGCCCTGATCTCGATCGGCCACGACCGATCTCGGACCATGGCGATCGGTCCGATCACCGACGATCCGATGGTTGCGATCGATCCAAGCCGTGATCCAGATCGACCACGACAATCTTGGACCGTTGCGATCGGTCCGATCGCCGACGATCCGATGGTTGCGATTGATCCAAGCCCTGATCCCGATCGACCACGATCGATCTCGGACCGTTGCGATCAGTCCGATCGGGATGATCCGATGGTTGCGATCGATCCAAGCCTGATCCGATTGACCACGACCGATCTCGGACCATTGCGATCGGTCCGATGCCGACGATCCGATGGTTACGATCGATCCAAGCCCAAATCCCGATCGGCCACGACCGATCTCGGACCGTTGCGATCGGTCCGATCGCTGATGATCCGACGGTTGCGATCGATCCAAGCCCTGATCCCGATCGGCCACGACCGATCTTGGACCGTGGCGATCGGTCCGATCGCCGATGATCCGACAGGTTGCGATCGATCCAAGCCCTGATCCTGATCGGCCACGATAGATCTCGAACTATGGCTATCGGTCCGATCATCGACGATCCGATGGTTGCGATCGATCCAAGACCTGATCCCGATCGGCCATGATTGATCTCGGACCATGGCGATCGATCCAATCGCCGACGATCCGATGGTTGCGATCGATCCAAGCCCTGATCCTGATCGGCCACGACCGATCTCGGACCGTGGCGATCGGTCCGATCCCGACGATCCGACGATTGTGATCGATCCAAGCCCTGATCCCGATCGGCCATGACCGATCTCAGACCGATGGCGATCGGTCCGATCGCCGATGATCCGATGTTCATCCGATCCAAGCCCTGATCCTGATCGACCATACGATCGATCTCGGCGATCGATCCGATGGTTGCGATTGATCGAAGCCCTGATCCCGATCGGCCATGACCATCTCGGACCGTGGGATCGGTAATCGCCGATGATCCAAGGTTGCGATCGATCCAAGCCCTGATCCCGATCGATCCACGATCTCGGACCATTGGGATCGGTCCGATCATCCATGATTCCGACGGTTGCGATCGATCCAAGCCCTGATCCCGATCGGCCATTACTGATCTCAACCGTGGCGATCGGTCCGATCAGACATCCGAAGATTCACTAATATACTATTTGTGATGAATTTATTATGGCAAAAAATTTTGTCATTATATTTTCCTTTATAACGGCGAACTCAAAATTGCATTCGTCGTAATAAAGAGTTATTACGATGAAATTTAATATCATCGTAATACATCCGAACTATTACAGCGATTGATTTTTTCATCATAATAAGTATTAATTTTATTTTTAATTTCATCGTCGTTAATAAAAATAAAAAAATATTTTATTTTTCAACCTATTACGGTGAAACAAAAATTTTACCATAATAATCTATACTATTACGATGACAAATTATTTCATCGTAATAAGTATTAATTTTATTTTAATTAAAATTATTCTTTGTGTTCTATTACGATGAAATTTTTTTTTGCCATAATAAATCTATTTATTACGGCAAAATTTAATGTCATCGTAATAAGTCTTAATAAAAATAAAAAAAATTTTTATTTTTTGAGCTGTTATGGTGAAACAAAAATTTCATCGTAATAATCTGCACTATTACGATGAAATATTATTTTATCATAATAAGTATTAATTTTATTTTAATTAAAATTATTCTTTTTGTAGTATTACGATGAAATTTTTTTTTGCCATAATAAATCTATTTATTACGATGAAATCTAATGTCATCGTAATAAGTCTTAATAAAAATAAAAAAATATTTTTATTTTTCAAGCTATTACGGTGAAACTAAAATTTCACCGTAATAATCTGCACTATTACGATGAAATATTATGTCATCGTAATAATATTTAATTCTATTTTAATTAAAATTATTCTTTTCATTCTATTACGATGAAACAAACAATTTGCCGTAATAAATCTACTTATTATGACAAAATTTAATTTCATCATAATAAGTCTTAATAAAAAAAAAAAAATTATATTTCGAGCTATTACGCTGAAACAAAAATTTTGCCGTAATAATGCACTGTTACGGCGAAGTATTATTTCATCGTAATAAGGCTTAATTTTATTTTAATTAAAATTATTCCTTTTGTTCTATTACGACAAAGAAAAAGTTTGCCGTAATAAGTCTTAATAAAAAATAAAAAAAAAAATTATTTTGAGCTATTACTTCGTGCTATTATGGCGAAACAAAATTTTTGCCGTAATATGTATGACTATTACGGCAAAATATTGTTTCTCCGTAATAAAGCTTAATTTTATTTGAATTAAAATTATTTCTATTATTTTATTATGGTGAAGAAAAAAATTCATCGTAATATATTAGCTTATTATGGCAAAAAAATATCTTCCTGAAACCCTCGCTCCCAGCTTTCACCATCTCCCACTCCTCTTCTTCGGCGGATTTCAGCCCCACTGGAAGCCGATCGAGTCGTTCCACTGTAGGGGATGCCGGTGCTGTAAATAGAAAGCGGTGGCGGCGTTGTTTTGGATCGTATCCAAACGTCTCGCAATTTTTCCTTCTCCAACAGACGGATGTTGGGGAAGGGCGTCGGTGGTGGTGCTTGCTGGTCTTGGAGTGGCGGCGCTGTAAGTGGGTGAAAGAAAATACAAGGGAGCTAGAGTCAGCCAAATGCTTGGTCTTGTTAGAAGAATGCACAAGTTGTAGTGATTTATTGATAGATTGGATAACTGGGGAATTCCATTATTTCAACTGCTCCTGTAATAGGTTACAGTAGATTTCTCATGGACTAATATAGGAAATATCTTAGATCATAGGCTTATTTTCCTCTTTAAGCATTGTCATGAAGCACTTACAACATTTTGTAAGCTCTTCTACTGTTGTTCCACTATACTCTTGCAGATATAAATCAAAGAGATGGATATGGTTGTGACACTCTCCTCCTACTTGTACTAGCTTCCCCTTCATCGTTGGTGTACCTCAATTGCCCACAAATCTTACAACATCTCAGGTCTGAGTCTTCACCCCAATATAACATACAATTGTTCAAGCAACAATCGATCTTATTAACTTGGAGCCCAAGGCCACGCAACAACTTCTTCGTTGAGTAAAAACTATCTACTAAAACATTATCATTTGGCAAAACTTCCTTCATTAATCCAGTTACAGCATTGAACGCCTTTTCCAATAATCTATGTTCTGCCTTAATATTCAACAACCGAGCAGCCATAGACAATTGGGAATGACTCTCACAACCAGGATACAATTCTTGATTTGCAGCACGAAGCATATCATAAAATTGCTGTGCATCTGGATTTGGTTCTTCCAGAAATGTATTCTAATTGAATTCATTACTCGATACATTCATCACCATTTCTTCATATCTGTTTAAATTAGAACATGGTTCATCAATGGGAATTGAAACTTGTTGGCTTGTAACAGCTGCACCCATTTCCTCCGTTTCACCATGATAGTACCAAATATCATAAAATTACTATGCATCTGGATTTGGTTCTTCCATAAATATATTCTAATAGAATTCATTACCTAATGCATTCATCACCATTTCTTTTTATCTATTTAAATTTGCACATGGTTTATGTTGACCCAAGTATGATTTTGATGATTAACAAAAGACATGAGTATATTCACTATGTTTCTAACAAATTTAATAAGTGTTTCAGGGATTAAAAATGTTTAATTAGTCAAAAGGTGTAAGGAAATGAGTTTTTGAATCAAAATTGAAAAGAAAATATGTAAGTTTAGAACTTAGAGTCGACACCCAAACAGTCAGGAGCCGACCCCAGGGCGTATCAGAACCTTTCTACAATTTTGGCACGGTTCGGAGTCGACACCTAGAGTTTTAGAGCTGACTCTAACCTGAGATACAGAGAAGTGGTTTCTGCATCAGTTTTTGGAGCTGACACCTGGGGTTCGGGAGCTGACACCTGAAAGTTACGAAGCCGACACCTAAGTTTTAGAGCCGACTCTAACCTGAGAACAGAGAGCATATTTTTTGGACAAAGTTAGAGTCGACACCTTTGAATTCTGGAGCTGACTCCCGATAGTGTCGAGCCGACACTTAACTTTTTCAGAGCTGACTCCTCAACGAACTTCTTATTTCTATTTTTGGATAAACCTTGGAGCCGACACCTGAAAAGTTGGAGCCGACTCCAACCTGTCTGGAACGAAATTTTAAATTGCCAAATCAGCTCTAACGGTAATATTTTTTTTACCTAATTTCTAACGGATATATTTTTGTTTAGGTACACACTCCAACGGCTAGTTTTCTTCCCAAAATGGATTAAAGAAATCTATAAAAAGGGGGAACACCCGTTTGAAAAGGACGTAGAAAAAAGAAATATAAAAAATCAAGAGAGAAAAATCAAAAGAAAAATCAAACTCAAATCCTTCACTCCAAAAATCCAAAGAAATCAAAGGCATCCAAAATTCAAAATCGGAGGATTTCAAATTCAAAAAAGCTTTTTTCAACTTCTCAACTGCAACATTTGTGAAGAATCGAGCTGAGGCTTGATTCAACATTTCAAAAGAAGAGGAGAAGAAGAAAAGAAGAAAAGAAGAAAAGCTCAAATCAAATCTCTTCAAACAGGCTTTTCTAAACCTTGTTTATTTATTGAATATTTGCTCATTAAGGAGCTGTATATTGTAAAACTATTTTTATTTTGTTCTAGTTCAATCAGGGGATTGAACTAGTGGAGGTAGTATACCTCGGACAAGCTAGATTAGCTTGTGTTAGGGTTTTGTGCTGGTGAGCCCGGAAAACCGCTGGGTTCGTTGTGATCCTGGAAAAATAACAAGTTTGAGTTGTGAGCTTGTAAAACAACTCGGCTGTAATCAAGTGATTATAGTGTGGACCCAAGTGAATCTTGGGAGTGGACGTAGGTGTTGGATACACCGAACCACTATAAAATCTTGTGTTTGCCGTGTTTTATCTCTCTCTATCTCATTTATTTGTGCTTTTTATTATTCATTGCACTTAATCTTTCAAACAAATAGTTTTAAAAGGTTAAATTTTTTAAAGAACCCAATTCACCCCCCCCCCTCTTGGGTTGCCATCTGGGCCAACAATTGGTATCAGAGCAAGTGCTCATTTTTTTTGATCACACGATCAAGAGCTAAAGATCCAAATGGCAGCTCAAGTTGGATCATTTGCTGAAGGTCATTCTACGAATAGACCTCCCTTATTTAATGGTTCAAATTATTCATATTGGAAAGCTAGAATGAGGATATTCATTCAAGCTTCTGATTATGAACTATGGGGTGTTATAATTAATGGACCTAGTACACCCACACACATTGTAGATGGCACTATTGTTCCTAAGCCCGAAAGGGATTGGAATGATAATGATAGGAAAATGGCACAGCTTAATGCTAAGGCCATGAATGTTTTATATTGTCTTTAGATGCTAATGAATTTAATAGAATTTCTACATGTAATTCCGCAAAAGAGATTTGGGATAGATTAGAGGTTACCCATGAGGGTACTAATCAAGTAAAAGAATCTAAAATTAATATTCTTGTTCATAAATATGAATTGTTTAGCATGGAACAAACTGAAACTATCATTGCATGTACACTAGATTTACTGATATTGTAAATGGTTTGAAAAGTCTTGGTAAGACCTATACTAATTCTGAACTTGTTCGTAAAATTCTTAGGTCACTTCCAAGATCATGGGAAGCAAAGGTGACAGCAATCCAAGAAGCCAAGGACCTCAACACCTTACCTTTGGAGGAGCTACTTGGATCATTGATGACCCATGAGCTGACAATGAAGCAGCATCAAGAGGAGGAAGTCAAAAAGAAGAAGATTGCCCTTAAAGCTGCAGAAAAGGAAACAAGCAGCAGTGAAGAAGAAGATGATGATGATGAGACAGCTCTTCTTGCAAAGAAGTTCAAAAATTCATGAAAGAAAGAGACCCTTCCACAAGAAAAATATGGAACAAAATGGAAAAAAAAAAAGAAAAAGGAAAAGGACAAGGACAAAGAGAAAGACCCCTTGATTGTTATGAATGTAAGAAACCGGGGCACTTTAGATATGATGTCCTCAATTGAAGAAAGCCTACAAAAAAAGAAGAAGGCTTATGTTGCAACTGGAGCGATAGCGAAGAATCCTCTTCCGAGGAAGAACAAAAGGAAGTTGCAAACATTTGCTTCATGGCAAACGAGATGATGAGGTAAGTTCTGAAACCCTCATGATTTGCATTTGATGAATTATTTGATGCTTTAATGAATTAGTAGTGATTTTAAAGTTTTGAAAAAGAAAACAAATCTTTAAAAAATGATAATTTAAATCTTATCAAAGAAAAAGATAAACTAACTATGAAGTTAAGAACTAAATCTGAAAATAAAATTTGTTAAAAGAAAAGAATCAATTTCTAATGAAAATGTTAAATTAAAGAAAGAAGTTGATAAATATAAAAGTATAGTTGATAAATTTACATATAGCTCTGAAAAACTTAATTTGCTATTGAGTAATCAAAGAGCTGTATTTGATAAAGCTGGATTAGGTTATAGACCTAACAAGAAACAAAAGTTTATTAAAAATTTCTTTAGAAACAAATAAAAATGATGTTTTACATTATTATGTAACAAGAAAGGACATAAAGCCTATGAATGTAATTTAAAAAATTAATAAAAATTTAAGTGTTAAAGGAAAGAAAATATGGGTTCCAAAAGGAACAATCTTTATTGCTACTAACCATGAAGGACCCAAGAAAGCTTGGGTACCTAAACATAAGATTTGATCATCTTTGCAGGAGTGTCTTGCGGCCAAAAGATCAAAGCGAAAGTGGTATCTTGATAGTGGCTGCTCAAGGCACATGACGGGTGACAAGGATCAATTCATCACCTTGAAGATAAAAGAGGAGGAGTTGTTACATTTGGAGACAATGGCAAAGGCCAAATCATGGGATTTGGTAAAATTCAAATAACTCCCTCCACTTTTATAGAAAATTTTATATGTAGATGGTTTAAAACATAATTTAATTAGTATTAGTCAATTATGTGATAAAGGTTTCAAAGTTTCATTTGAAGCTTCTATCTGCACTGTTTCTAATCCCATTGATAATAGCATTATTTTATGGAAATAGAAATGGCAATGTATACTTAATTGATTTAGACAATTTGTCTACTAGTAATCATTGCTTAGTTGCTAATAATGCTAATATGAATGAGATTGGTGGTTATGGCATCGTAGATTAGGTCATGCAAGCACACACTTATTTCAAAATTAATTAGAATGGATTTAGTTAAAGGACTTCCAAAGTTAGATTTTGAAAATAACAAAATTTGATGCATGTCAATTTGGAAAACAAACTAGAAATCTTTCAAATCTAAAAATTTGTTTCCACTTCTAGGCCACTTGAGCTACTTCACATGGACTTTTTGGACCTACTAGAACCACTAGTCTAGGAGGAAAGAAATATGGTCTTGTGATAGTAGATGATTATTCTAGATTCACTTGGGTATTGTTTTTAGCTCACAAGGATGAGACTTTCTCATATTTCTGAAATTCTTCAAGAAAGTCACTAATGAGAAAAACAACACCATAGTGTCTCTAGAAGTGATCATGGCACTGAATTTGAAAATCATTTATTTGAAAATTTTGCATTGAACATGGCATTCATCATAATTTTTCTGCACCTAGAACACCACAACAAAATGGAGTTGTAGAAAAAAAATAGAACTTTAGAAGACATGGCCCGTACCATGCTATGTGAAAGCAACTTCCAAAATACTTTTGGGCGGAAGCTATAAACACGGCATGTTACATCCTTAATAGAGCCCTAATTAGGCCAATCTTAAGAAAACTCCTTATGAACTATGGAATGATAGAAAACCAACATAGTTATTTTCATGCATTTGGTTGTAAATGTTTTATTCATAATAATGGTAAAGATAATCTTGGAAAATTTGATGCAAAATCTGATGAAGGCATATTTCTTAGGATATTCAACAACTAGTAAAGCCTATAGAGTATTTAACAAGAGAAACTTAATTGTAGAAGAATCTATTCATGTAGTTTTTGATGAATCTTTAGCATCAAGTTCAGAAAAGATTGATGATGAGGAAGATACAATTATGCTAGAAAGAGATATTGAAAAATTAAATATAGATGTATCTTCAGATCATGAACAAGAAGCTAAAGATGATGATTCTCCTAGGGTTGATGTTATTGATACTACTCAATGATGTAGATCTTCCTAGAGATTGGAGATATGCCTATGGTCATCCAAAGGAATTGATTATAGGTGATCCATCTCAAGGAGTAAGAACTAGATCATCTATGAGAAATATCAATAATCATCTTGCATTTGTATCTCAAATTGAACCTAAAACTATTGAAGAAGCTGAAAAAGATAGTAATTGGATGCTAGCTATGCAAGAAGAATTAAATCAATTTACTAGAAATAATGTATGGTCCTTAGTTGATAGACCTAAAGGTCATTCAGTTATAGGATCTAAATGGGTATTTAGAAATAAATTAGATAAAAATGGCATAGTAATTAGAAATAAAGCTAGATTAGTTGCAAAAGGATATAATCAAGAAGAAGAATTGATTTTGATGAAACTTTTGCACCTGTAGCTAGATTAGAAGCAATTAGATTATTACTTGCATTTGCATGTCATATGAATATCAATTTATTTCAAATGGATGTTAAAAGTGCATTTTTAAATGGATTTTATAAATGAGGAAGTTTTTGTAGAACAACCACCTGGTTTTGAAGATCATGAATTTTCAAATCATGTTTTTAAATTACACAAAGCACTATATGGTTTAAAACAAGCACCTAGAGCTTGGTATGATAGGTTAAGCAAATTTCTAATTGAAAATAATTTTCTAAAGGAAATGTTGATAAAACCCTATTTTGAAAAGAAAAGACAAAGATTTATTAGTAGTACAAATATATGTAGATGATATTGTATTCGGTGCTACTAACAATCTCTTGTGTCAAGAATTTGCTAAGTTAATGCAGGGTGAATTCGAAATGAGCATGATGGGAGAACTCAATTTCTTCCTAGGACTACAAATCAAACAAAGCAAAGAGGAAATTTTCATCAACCAAACAAAGTACACAAAGGAAATTCTCAAGAAGTTTGGAATGGAATCAATCAAACCCTTGGAACACCTATGAGTCCTTCATGCAAATTAGATAAAGATGAAGATGGTAAGAAAGTTGATCAAAAGCATTATAGAGGTATGATCGGATCTCTACTTTACTTAACTGCAAGTAGACCTGATATCATGTTTGTTATTTGTCTATGTGCTAGATTTCAATCAGAACCTAAAGAATCTCATTTAATTGCTGTAAAAGAATACTAAGATATCTAAGTGGAACTAAAAATGTAGGATTATGGTATTCTAGAGACTCAACATTAAATTTGATTGCTTATTTGATTCTGATTATGCTGGATGTAAATTAGATAGAAAAAGTACAAGTGGTACATGTCAATTTTTAGGAAGTAACTTAATCTCTTGGTTTAGCAAAAAGCAAAATTCGGTTGCATTATCTACTGCTGAAGCAGAATATGTTGCAGCTGGAAGTTGCTGTGCTCAAATCCTTTGGATTAAGCGACAACTTGAAGATTATGGCATAACACTTGATAAAACTCCTATTAGATGTGATAATACAAGTGCAATAAATTAACTAAAAATCCTATACAACATTCAAGAACTAAACATATTGAAATTAGATATCATTTATAGAGAACATGTAGCTAATGAATGACATTTGTCTTGATTATGTTTGTACTGAAGAACAATTAGCTGACATATTTACAAAACCCTTGAGTGAAGAAAGATTTTGTTATCTTAGAGGTGAATTAGGGATTTGTGACCCTTTGGAATGATTTTGAAACCCCTAAGGAATGATTATCTAGATTCAATAAATTTCTTAAAATTTCTTCATGATTTTAAGGACAATTTATCTAGACATTTGAATCATTTGATTCTACATTCCAAAGATTTTATCCAAATATATTGATTTTATTTTGACAAGTTTCAGATGTTTGAAACTCTCTTTTTTTTTTTCAGAAACTGTCAGTGGAGTCGACACCTTAATTTGTGGAGTCGACACCTTATATGTGTCGCTCACGGTCTGACCTTAGAGCCGACACCCGTCTTAGTGGAGCTGACTCCAGTTCGAGTGCTGACTGTATTAGCGACCTGGAGCCAACACCTCGCTTTGTAGGAGTCGACTCCAAGTGGTCCTAGGTTGACTTATCTAGGGCAGAGCCGACTCCTCGTTCATTTCAATCGACTCCTAACCCCTTCAAACTCTCTCCAACTCTTCCCAAAACCCAAAATCCCTCAAATTAACCACTCTTTAGCTCTCAATGGCACCCAAACATAGGGGATCTGTGTTTGGTGGAGGGACGACTGAAAAATGGATAGTGAGGCGTCCGGCGAGACAACCTTCACCAAGTTCTTCATCCTCCTCGTCATCCACACCGAGCACTGCTCCAAGCCCCTCCTTACCTCAAATCGACACTCTAACAGGCCGGGTAATCACAATGGACAGGAAGGTAGATTTCATTTCTTTGAGAAAGAGGTTTCACCATTGGAGGCAGTTATAGAACTAGGTTGGGATAAGGTATGCTCCCTTGATTTCCTACTTATCCAGCCTTAATCAAGGAGTTTTATTTCAATTGTCTAGAGGAGATGGAGGAATAGTTAGTTCAGTAAGAGGGAAAAGGAGTCATATAACTTTAGAAATCTTAGGAAACCTTTTAGGGATTCCTGTTACTGGGCTTGCTAGAAGCATTCACAGTGAGAGGTCAAATGCTTTATCAAGGATGCTAGGAAGGAAGTAACTAAATTTGAAGAGATTAGGGCAAACCAATTGCCTCTTGAGTTAGATTACTTCATAACATTGTGGAAGGATTTTATTTCCTAAGACAGGGAGGTTTGAGTATGTCTCAGAGAGAGACATTGTAATTATGGATAATGTTTTGACTGGTCAGTGAATTAATTTGGCTGGTATGATGGTCTGGTATATGGTTGAGCCAAAAATAATAAAAGATCTACTTTACCCTATGGTATGATATTGACCTTAGCATTTCAGAGTCAAGGGTTTGTTATTTCTGAAAATGAACCCAAAAAGAATTTAAGGCACACAGATTACTATAGTTTAGCAACTATGCATAGAATGGGATTTATGAAAAAGGATGGAATTTGGGAAAGGAAAAGTCTCTTGGATGAAAGAGCTACTGATGTTGGAGCTACAACACCTGAACCCTCTGTGAGACATTTCGCCAGGACCTAGTAGCCCTGCACCTTCAGCAGCTCCTGCACCTGCTTCAAGTCATTTGTTCAAGCTTCTACCAGTTTTTCTGATACTCAAATGGAACAATTGAAATCCTTACTTTTGAATCATAAAGAAGAGATGAAGAATGAGTTAGATAGAAAATTTATGAACTTGAGAGAGACTCTATTCCTTGGATGAAAGGGTGAGCAAGATTGAGTCCACCCTTGAATCTTCTTCAGAAGCTTTAAGAATGATCTCAAGAACATTTTTGAAGAACTTAAAGAAATTGGAGGGGATTCTGAGACCTATTCAAATGCAATGCAGAGCTTCAAGACAATTGTTACTGCATGTGGATTCATTGATAGAAGACTAAAGGAATTTGTTAGAACTCAAAGTGAAGGAATGGAAAAAATTGTAGAAGAATTACAAAGGTTTCTTAGAAATCATTAAATACTGCATTTTGATACTTTTGATGTAATTTCTTTGATGTTATGAAATTTCTTTTGATGAAATGAAGTTACTTTTAATGTAATGAAGTTTTATGAAATGAAGTTCTTTTTGATATATAATGTTTACTCTTTATTAAATGAAATGTTGAACTTTGGATGATGAAATGAAATTTGATTGTTCTTTTAAACTTGAATCTTTCTAACCTTTTTGTTGATTACAAAAAAGGGGGAGAGAAGATTGTATATGCATTAGAACAAATAAGCTTAATTAATTAATTGGTATCAATTAATTAATTGGTATCAAGTAGTTTTGATGAGATAAGTTTAATGAGTATCGAGGTTAATAAGTATCAAGCTTTAAATGACCTAATTTGATATGCTCAATAAGTTTTAATGATAAAGGGAGAAAGATGTTAAGTTGAGTATCATAGGGGGAGTTACCTCAGGGGAGCTTAACTATGAGAACTTAAAATTAAAAAATTTGATTTGAAACTCATATTGTTTAATCATGCATATACTCTATGTTTTTGTCATCATCAAAAAGTAGGAGATTGTTGACCCAAGTATTGATTTTGATGGTTAACAAAAGACAAGTATATTCACTATGTTTCTAACAAATTTAATAAGTGTTTCAGGGATTAAAAATGTTTAATCAGTCAAAAGGTGTAAGGAAATGAGTTTTGAATCAAAATTGAAAAGAAAATATGTAAGTTTAGAACTTAGAGTCGACACCTAAACAGTCAGGAGCCGACCCCAGGGTGTATCAGAACCTTTCTACAATTTTGGCACGGTCCGGAGTCGACACCTAGAGTTTCAAAGCCGACTCCAACCTGAGATACAGAGAAGTGGTTTCTGCATTAGTTTTCGGAGCCGACACCTGGAGTTTGGGAGCCGACACCTAAAAGTTGCGGAGCCGACACCTAAGTTTTGGAGCCGAGTCTAACCGGAGAAAAGAGAGCATGTTTTAGGACAAAGTTAGAGTCAACGCCTTTGAATTCCGGAGCCAACTCCCGATAGCGCCGATCCGACACTTAACTTTTTCGGAGCCGACTCCTCAACGAACTTCTTATTACTATTTTTAGACACCCCGATTTGGAGCCGACACCTGAAAAGTTGGAGCCGACTCCAACCTGTCAGGAACGGATTTTTCAAATGTCAGAATGAACTCTATCGGTAATATTTTTCCACCTAATCTCTAACGGCTATTTTTCTTTATGTGTAGAAGCAATCCAACTATACTACTCTGCAACGGCTACTTTTTTCACCTAATCTTGGATTAAGGGATCTATAAAAAGGGGGACCGTCTGTTTGAAAAGAGAGAGGAGAATAGAATGGAAAAAAGAGAAATATTTTGTGAAAATCCCAAAAAATCTTGAGAGAGAAATCAAAAGGAAAAACTCAGAGCTCAAATCCATCAATCCAAGAGAGTCCAAAGAGAAATCAAAAGCATCTAAAAGTTCAAAATCAAAGGATTTGCAAAGTTAAAAAAAGACCCAAATTTCTTCAACTTCTCAACTGCAATTTTTGTGAATAATCTGAGCTGAGGCCTGATTCAACATTTCAAAGGAGAAGAGGAGAAGAAGAAAAGAAGAAAAGCTCAAATCAAATTTGCTTCAAACAAGCTTTTCTTACCCTTATTTATTTAATTGCATATTTGCTCACTTAAGGAGCTATCTTGTATTGTAAACTCTATTTTTCATTGTTGTTGGCTAATTCAATCAGGGGATTGAATTATTGGTGGTAGTATACCTTGGGACAAGCTAAGGTTAGCTTGTGGTTGGGTTTTGTGCTTGTGAGCCTGGAAAAACCAGCTGGGTTGGTTGTGACCCCGAGAAAACAACAAGTTTGAGTTGTGAGCTTGTAAAATAACTCGATTGTAATCAAGTGATTATAGTGTGGACCCAAGTGAAGCTTGGGAGTGGACGTAGGTGTTGGATACACCGAACCATATAAAATCTTAGTGTTTGTCATGTTTTATCTCTCTCTCTCTCTATCTCATTTATTTGTGCTTAGCATTTATCTATTCATTACACTCAACCACTTTCAAATCAGGCACATAGCTTTAAAGTATTAAATTTTTAAAGAACCCAATTCACCCTCCCCCTCTTGGGTTGCCATCTGGGCCAACAGTTCATCAATGGGAATTGAAACTTGTTGGCTTGTAACAGCTGCACCCATTTCCTCCGTTTCACCATGACAGTACCAAATATCATACCCAGGAACAAACCCCTTTTTACACAAATGCACCTTCACAGTTTTAACATCCATGTATGCTTTATTCTGACACCTGTATAAGTTGCAGGGGCACCTAATCCTAGGCCCACCCATCCATTTGGGTTGGCTACATGCAAATTCAATAAATTCTTCCAATCCATTCAAAAAATCTGGATTAAGCAGACCATCTTTTAATCTTGCATACATCCACGAGCGAGGTCCGCTCATTTTTGAACAACTTATACAATTTTCTGGTAAACCAATAAAGAAAACCATAATATAAAACAATATTAGTATTAATAATTTTATAACTAAATTAGTTATGTTACACATCCAAGGTAAATAATAACCATTTAAAAAATTTATAACAATAGATCAATTTTGTTTTTAATGATTGCAACCAATTTATTAAGCCAGGCTCAGCTAAAGTACCTGCTTTGCAAGGCCGCACCATGTGGAGTTCGTGAGACTTTACGAGTATGCAAGTGTCCTAAATTAATTCCACCTTCACTTCATATCTAAAAGGTAAGGCCCTATCCCATTCAAGATTATATTATGTGATATGTTATTCTACTATTCATTATCATCGTTTACGTTAAAATTTTAGCAGCATTTCCCCATATGTTCTCCTAAATGTGGCATATATGCTACACTAGGAGAACGTATGACGAAATACAAACCACAATATCAACAGACGATAATTAAAAGCAGACTAACATATCACAAAAATAATCTCAAACTGTCCACTAGGACAATTTGAGAATTTGTAAGACTATGTCTTGCAAATTCTCAAACGGGTCTAAAGGTTTCAGTGCTGCGAGATATAATATTCTTAAGACAAACAATCGAACTTATGCTTGTGGAAAAGTTTCCTTAACTACTATACATATTTTGATTGTGGTCTATAGTCACTAACTTACAAAACCGATATTATGTCAAAGATAACAACCCTAATCCAATAGTTATGCATAGTAATATCTAATAATACTATGGTTTCAATATTGGATAGGCTGGACCAAAATTTTCTATAACATATCAACCATGGCACATCTATTAAAGCCATATATAATCTAATTCCCAACATAACATATCTCAATATGAAGGAATTGTAACTTAAATCAAAGCCTAATTCACAACAATTTCATAATGACAATAAGATGGAATAACATATGTCAGATGTTCACCAGTAAATTGCCATGCATAGTTTAATAGACTGAGAAATTGAACCATGACTATATAAAAATTGCTAATCAATCATGAGTGAATTAATTTAAAACATAAGCACTAATTAATTGTAAAGAAATTTCTTTAATTAATTTACTATCAATCAGAATCACTAATTAGCAAATACTACAATGATGTTATATTGCAATCATTATTTATTAAAATACCATAATTTATTATTATTATTTTAAATTATAATATTAAGAACTAATATAAGTTAATATATATTAATATGATATTATTAATATGATGACATAATATAATTATCATAAACATACTTTTTTATGATCACAGTAAATATTATAAGTTAAAGGGATAATAAATTTATTTTCATATTTTATAACAAAAAATCCTAATATTAAATTATATCATTATTTCATGTTAATTTATAATGAGATTATTATAATTATTTTTTATGGGTGATGATGAATATAATATTAAATTTAATATTGTAACATTAACTTATAACAACATTCTTACAATAAGACATGTATGAAGAAAACTATTTCGATTTTATTTTAAAATTCCATCAAACACAAAATAGTTCAACATAATGATATTATAAATCATTATATTATAATATTATAATATCACATAATATATTTTTTTATAAATATTAATATAATATAGTGTATTCTAATGTTATTGTAATATATTATTATTATAATGATATTACTATATGGGTTTTCTAAATTTAAGTGATATAATAATATGATTGAATAAATTATTAAGATTAAAATATCAAAACAACTTACTAATAATATTTTTAACAATATTGATTAAATAATTTAATCAGTAAAATTAGTTATGCAATATATTTTGTAATATTATAAAATAATATTTATAACAAATTTTTGGTTTTAATTAAAAAATAGCGGAACGAGGCTTCTAGGAGGGTTTGAAATTGTGTTTTTTTTTTTCAGCTCGTAGATCAGCCACCATGGCCAAGCCGTGGTCGGCAGCCACCCGACCACGGCCGTGACCAGCGATGATGGACAATGCCATGGCCGGTGGGGGGGGAACCCCTTTATACTTTTTTTTTTTCAGGGGGGGGGGGGGACTCCTTTTTTCCAGTGGCTTAGCCACCGTGGCCGGAGACGAGGGCCACGGCCGTGGCATGGCTACGGCTGGCAATAGGAGGGGGAGGGGGTGGGGGGGGGTTTCTCCTCTCCCCCTTTTTTTAAAGGTGGCCTGGCCACCGTGGCCAGGCCATGGCCAGCAACGACGGCCACGACCGTCACCGTGGTCGGCAACGGGAGGGGGTGGGGAACCCCCCCTTTTTTTTTTAACGGTGGCCAAGCCATCGTGGCCGGCAACGGGAGGGGGTGGGGAAACCCCCCTCCCATTTTTTAACGGTGGCCTAGCCACCGTGGCCAGGCCACGGCCGGCCACTTCTACGGCCACGGCCGTGGCCGTGGCCGGCAACGGAAGGGGGTGGGGAAAAAAACCCCTTCCCTTTTTTTTTATTAATGGTGGCCTGGCCAACGTGGCCGAAGACGACGGCCTAGGCCGTGGCCATGGCCGGCGACTGGAGGGGTTGGCGGGGGTGGGTCCCCACCCCACCTTTTTTTTTAACGATGGCCTAGACACCGTGGCCAGCCACAGCCATGGCCGAAGACGATGGCCACGGCCGTGGCCAGCAACGAGAGGGGCGCGGGGGGGGGGGGAAGAAATGGGGTAGATGGGGGGAGGGGAGGGAGGAAGGGGGGTTTACCTGGAAATAGGGGTCGCCGGCGAGGTGGTCGGATGTCGAAGAGCCGTCGAAGTGCCGCCAGAGGTGGGGAAGAGGGAGGAGGAGAAAGAGGGAGGGAGACCGGTTGGGGGTGGGGGATTTAGGGGGGAGAAATCGTGAGGAAGAAGAAGGGGGGGTTTATTAATTAGGATTAGAGATGCATAATTGCATCGCTAATCCATCGCTAATCAATGATGCACTAATTGTGTCGCTGATTTAGTCGCTAATTAGGGGCACAATTAATTGTGTTGCTAAATTGCGCCTTAACCCCGTCTTGGCGGGAATTTAGCAACTCATTAGAAATTGCGATGCAAATTTAATGCATCGCTAAATATTTTAAAATATTAATTTTATTAAGTAATTATTATAGTACCCTAAATCAAAATTAGGGACTCATTCGAAATGCGTCTCTAAACAGCGACTCATTCGAAATGCATCGCTAAACAGTGACTCATTCGAAATGCGTCGCTAAACAGTAACTCATTCGAAATGCGTCGCTATATAGCGATGCATTTATACATCGCTAAAAATTAATAATTTATAATAATATATTATTTTCATTTAGTAATTATTATAGTTTATTATATATAATATTATATAATGATAATTTTATATATCAAAATATATGAAGAAATTTAATTATGTCGCTTGTTTGACTGGCCCCTGGGGGTGACATACGGCCGCGATGTTACATGTCCGCTTCCTTCCCATGGCCGGCGCTGCTGGCTATAAAGAAACCGCGCTAAAGAAGGTCATAGGAGAACCTCTTCCACCCCGACCGATGGAGACTCCCAAGAAATGCAGCTCATCGGAAGCCTTGAACCTAAAAAGCGCGTAGCTGTACATTGGGTGGGTTGGTTGGTCCGCCCCATTGAACGGTGTGCACCGGCGGTGCCATGTTGTGCCCGAATCTAAAACCCTTAACCATAAAAACCCTAGAACCCTAAATCGAAATTAGCGATGCGGTGAAATGCATTTGTTGACCCAATTGAGGATTTTGATGATTAACAAAACTATTTGAGTATAACATTTGAAGTTACTAATGATTTTGGTTTAAGTTTTTCATTTATGAATGTTCTATTAATCAAAATCATAAGAAAATCAAGTTCTAGTTCGAATCTAATGTCAAGGTAAGATTGCAGACATTAGAGTCGACACATGGAATCGCAGAGTCGACTCCGAAAAATGGCACAGACTTAGAGTCGACTCCGGGACTGTTAGAGCCGACTCCAACAGAAAAGACAGAACGATGGTTTTTCAGGCCACGACTTAGAGTCGACTCCCGGACTATTAGAGTCGACTCCAGAAGAATTTTGTGTCGACCCCAGAAAAGTCAGAGACGACTCCAGATCGAGCGGATTAAAGAATTTCGAGTTAGAGCCGACTCCAGAAAAGTTAGAGCCGACTCCAGAATGTCAGACGGACTCCAGAACTGTCAGAACGACTCTAAACTTTATCTTTATCTTTTTTAATCCCAACGGCTATTGTATTTATGGATCTAATCCTTCTTACACTTATTTCTAACGGATAGTTTTAAACTATTTATGGATTAATCTGATCTATAAGAAGAGGGTTTGCTGCATCCAAAAAAGAAGAACAAAAAGGAGAGACAAGAGAGACAAAAAGAAAAGAGAAAAACCTATGAAATCCATCCGAAAATCAATAGAGAAAAGAGGGAAAACTTGTAAGGAAAAATCATACTGATTCCCCAAAAGAAAAGAGAGAGATTCCAAGCTTTTGTTGTTCTATTTCGAAGAAATCTCAAGAGAAGAAAGAAGCCCTAGTTTTCTGATCTTCTGAGTCTCAAGAGCATCTTGAAGGAAGATCCATTCAAAGGAAGAGAAGGAAGAAGCCACCAAGATCTGCGAATCAGGCTTTGATTCCTATCCTCTTATTCTTGTTTCATTATTATATTTGCTCATTGGAGGAGCAGTTTATCTTGTAAAAACAAATATTGTTTGCTGGGTCAATCTGGTGATTGATTCAGTTGAGGCTGTTAGCCTTGTGCAAGCATTAGCTTGTGGTGTTAGGTTTTGTGCTGGTGAGCCTTGAAAACCAGCTGGGTTCGTTGTGCACCCGGGAAAACAACAAGTTCGAGTTGTGAGCTTGCAAAATAACTCTGCTGTAATCAGATTGATTATAGTGTGGACCCAAGAGGTACTTGGGAGTGGACGTAGGTGTAGGTACACCGAACCACTATAAAATCTTGTTTGCCGTGATTGTCTCTTTATCTTCAACTCTATTTGTGCTTGTTCTATTTTAATTTGTGTGAATCTAAGTTTTTATTTCCGCTGGGGGTTATTTTTCAAAAGAGTTTAAATTTTTGAAAAACCCAATTCACCCCCCCTCTTGGGTTGCTATCTGGACCAACAATTGGTATCAGAGCTAGTGCTCATTTGATTTGATCTAACGATCAAGAGTCAAAGATCCACATGGCAACTCAAGCTGGTTCATCTTTTTCGAAGGCCAATCTACTAATAGACCACCCTTATTTAATGGTTCAAACTATGGTTATTGGAAGGCTAGAATGAAAATTTTCATTCAAGCACTTGACTATGATCTATGGAGTATTATAGTCAATGGACCACACACACCCACTGCTAGAGTTAATGGCATGGAGATTCCTAAACCGAAACGGAATGGGATGAACATGATAAAAATTGGCACAACTCAATGCCAAAGCAATGAATGTTTTATACTGCTCATTAGATGCAAATGAATTCAATCGCATATCTATTTGCATTTCTGCTAAGAAAATCTGGGATAGACTTGAGGTTACCCATGAGGGAACAAATCAAGTCAAGGAATCCAAGATTAACATGCTAGTTCATAAATATGAATTGTTTAAAATGGATGCATGTGAATCTATTGCTGATATGTTTACAAGATTTACTGATATAGTTAATGGTTTAAAAAGTCTTGGTAAATCTTATGATAATTCTGATCTTGTGAGAAAGGTTTTGCGTTCCTTGCCTAGGACTTGGGAAGCTAAAGTGACTGCAATACAAGAGGCAAAGGATCTAAGTACCCTACCCCTAGAAGAATTATTGGGATCCTTGATGACTCATGAGCTTCAAATTAAGCAACATGTTGATGATGATGAGTCAAAGAAGAAGAGACTATGGCTCTTAAGATTTCTGAATATATGGAAGAGCCTCATGAATCTGAAGATGAAAGTGATGATGAGGACATGGCACTCATCACAAGAAATTTAAAAGATTCATGAAGAAGAAGAAGTTTGAAAAGAAAAAGCCCTTTGCAAGAAAAGATGAGGACAAGGGCAAAGAAAAAGAAGTTATTTGCTTTGAATGTAAAAAGCCGGGTCACTTTAAATCTGAATGCCCTCAACTAAAGAAAGGCACCCGGAAGTTCAAAAAGAAGGCAATGATGGCCACATGGAGTGATTCGGAAAGCTCAAGTTCCGAAGAAGAAGAAAAGAGTGAAATGGCCAATCTATGCTTCATGGCGGACAATGATGAGGTAAGTCCGAGTTTTCTTGATGACTTCACTTTCGATGAATTGCATAGTGCTTTTTATGAATTAATGGATGATTTTGCAACCTAAGTTCAAAGAACAAAGATTTGAAAACTCAAATGCAAAAACTATCCTTAGAAAATGAAAAGCATGTTGTAGATAAAGAACTTTTGATAAAAGAAAATGAAAGTTTGAAAAATGAAGTTGATAGACTTAAGCCTATAGTTGATAAATTTACTCTAAGCTCTATCAAACTTAATATGATTTTGGATAATCAAAAAGCTATTTTTGATAAAGCTGGATTAGGATATAATCCACTTAAAAAGCAAAAATCTTTGAAGAATATTTTTATACATGCTGAAAAATCATCAAATATTACTTGTTTTAAATGTGGAAACAAAGGACATAAATCATATGTGTAAATCTCACATAATAAGAGAAAGATGATTTGGGTTCCCAAAGGAACAATATTTAATGCATCTAACCATGAAGGACCCAAGAAGGCTTGGGTACCTAAAATTAAGACATGAATTTTGCAGGAGTGTCTTGCAGCCATCAGACTGAAAAGAAAATGGTACCTGGATAGTGGTTGCTCAAGACACATGACGGGTGACAAAGATCAATTCATCACCCTTGAATCAAAAAGAGGTGGAGTAGTTACTTTTGGTGATAATGGTCAAGGCCATATCATGGGTATTGGTAAGATTCAAATTACTCCATCTACTCATATTGATAATGTTTTATATGTCGATGGACTTAAACATAATTTGATAAGTATTAGCCAACTGTGTGACAAAGGTTTCAAGGTTTCCTTTGAAGCTTCTGTTTGCACTGTTACTAATCCCATTGATAACATTATTCTTGTTGGTAAACGTTATGGCAATGTGTACTTAATTGATTTGAGTAATTTATCTCCAAGTAATCATTGCTTAGTTGCTAATAATGCTAAGATGAATGAGATTGGTTGGCTATGGCACCGTAGATTAGGTCATGCAAGCACACACCTAATTTCTAAATTATTAAAAATGGATTTAGTTAAAGGTATTCCTAGCTTAAATTTTGAAAATAATCGAATATGTGATGCATGTCAATTTGGAAAACAAACAAGAACTTCTTTCAAATCTAAGAATGTTGTTTCAACTACTAGGCCACTAGAGCTACTACACATGGACCTTTTTGGACCTACTAGAACCACAAGTCTAGGAGGAAAGAAATATGGTCTAGTGATAGTAGATGATTACTCTAGATTCACTTGGGTAATGTTTTTGGCTCACAAAGATGAGACTTTCTCAATATTCATGAAATTCGTTAAGAAAGTCACTAATGAGAAAAACACTACCATAGTGTCTATTAGAAGTGATCATGGAACTGAATTTGAAAATCACTTATTTGAAAAATTCTGTTTTGAAAAAGGCATACATCATAACTTTTCTGCACCTAGAACACCGCAACAAAATGGAGTTGTAGAAAGAAAGAATAGGACTTTAGAAGACATGGCCCGTACCATGCTATGTGAAAGCCAACTTCCAAAATATTTTTGGGAAGCTATAAACACAGCATGTTACATCCTAAATAGAGCCCTGATTAGACCTATCCTTAAGAAAACTCCCTATGAACTATGGCACAATAGGAAACCAAATTTAAGTTATTTTCATGCATTTGGTTGTAAATGTTTTATTCATAACAATGGTAAGGATAATCTTGGGAAGTTTGATGCAAAGTCTGATGAAGGTATTTTCCTAGGATATTCTACATCTAGCAAAGCATATAGAGTATTTAATAAGAAAAGCTTAGTTGTAGAAGAATCCATTCATATAGTGTTTGATGAGTCTTTAGCATCAAGTTCAGATAAAATTGATGATGAGGAAGATACATCTTTGATTGAAAGAGATATTGAAAAATTAAATGTATCTTCAGATCAAGAACCTGAAGTTAAGGATGATGACTCACCTAAGGATGATGGTATTGATACTGCTCAAATGATAAAGATCTACCTAGAGATTGGAGATATGCTTATGGTCATCCTAAGGACCTAATCATAGGTGATCCATCTCAAGGTGTAAGGACTAGATCATCAATGAGAGATATCAATAATCATCTTGCATTTGTATCTCATATAGAACCTAAAACTATAGAGGAAGCTGAGAAAGATAGTTATTGGATGTTAGCAATGCAGGAAGAGTTAAACCAATTCACTAGGAACCAAGTTTGGACCCTAGTAGATAGACCTAAAAACCACCCTATAATAGGATCTAAATGGGTTTTTAGAAATAAATTGGATGAAAATGGATTGGTAATTAGAAATAAGGCTAGATTAGTTGCAAAAGGATATAATCAAGAAGAAGGTATAGATTTTGATGAAACTTTTGCACCTGTTGCTAGATTAGAAGCCATTAGGCTACTACTTGCATTTGCATGTCATATGAATTTCAACTTATTTCAAATGGATGTTAAAAGTGCATTTCTAAATGGTTTTATAAATGAGGAAGTTTATGTTGAACAACCTCCTGGTTTTGAAGATCATGAATTTCCAAACCACGTCTTCAAACTACACAAAGCACTTTATGGTTTAAAGCAAGCACCTAGAGCTTGGTATGATAGATTAAGTAAATTTTTAATTGAAAATGACTTTTCTAGAGGAAATGTTGATAAAACCTTGTTTTTAAAAAGAAAAGAAAAGGATTTATTAATTTTCAAATTTATGTTGATGACATTATATTTGGTGCTACTAACAATCTCCTTTGTCAAGAATTTGCTAAGCTAATGCAGGGAGAATTCGAGATGAGCATGATGGGAGAACTAAACTTCTTCCTTGGACTTCAAATCAAACAAGAGAAAGCGGGATTTTCATTAACCAAACAAAGTACACAAAGGAAATACTCAAGAAGTTTGGTATGGAATCTGCTAAACCTCTTGGTACGCCAATGAGTCCCTCATGCAAGCTGGACAAGGATGAAGAAGGTAAGAAAGTAGATCAGAAGCATTACAGAGGTATGATCGGATCACTTCTTTACCTAACTGCAAGTAGGCCAGATATCATGTTTTCTGTTTGCTTATGTGCAAGATATCAATCTAATCCTAAGGAATCACATTTATTTGCTGTTAAAAGAATCTTTAGATACTTAAATGGAACTAAAAATGTAGGATTATGGTATTCTAGAGACTCAACCTTAAAATTGATTGCTTATTCTGATTCTGACTATGCTGGTTGTAAATTAGATAGAAAGAGTACAAGTGGGGCATGCCAACTTTTAGGAAGTAACTTAATCTCTTGGTTTAGCAAGAAGCAAAATTCGGTTGCATTATCCACTGCTGAGGCAGAGTATGTTGCAGCTGGAAGTTGCTGTGCTCAAATCCTTTGGATTAAGCGACAACTTGAAGATTATGGTATCACACTTGATAAAATTCCTATTAAATGTGATAATACTAGTGCTATTAATCTAACTAAGAATCCAATTCAACATTCAAGAACTAAACACATTGAAATTAGACATCACTTTATTAGAGAACATGTAACTAACAAAGATGTTTGTCTTGAATATGTTAATACTAATGATCAATTAGCTGATATTTTTACCAAACCTTTGAGTGAGGAAAGATTTTGTTATCTTAGAGGAGAATTAGGAGTTTGTGATCCTTTAGAATGATTTTCTGAAACTCTTAAGGACAACAACTATCTAGACTTCATTAATTTCTTGAAAATCCTCTATGTCCAATAAGGAAATTTATCTAGAAATTTGATTCATTGTTTCCCCAATTGTTAAGGAACACTTATCTAGAGTTTGATGATTAATTTGATTAGTTTCAGATCCTTGAAATTTGAATTTTTCTCTGAAACTATTGTGGAGTCGACACCTGCAGTTTGTGGAGTCGACACCTTCATATTTTGATGTTCTGTCTGGGCAATTAGAGCCGACTCTGGCTTCTGTAGAGCCGACTCTAATTCGGGCGCTGACAGATTCTCTGGTTCGGAGCCGACACCTCGTTTTCGGGAGTCGACTCTAAGTGGAACTAGGTCAAAATAAAAAGGGCGGAGTCGACCCCAAACGAAACCTATCGTCTCCTAAACCTTTCAAACCATTCCAAACTGATTCCAATCCCTCCAAATCCTCAAATCTCTTGATTACTCATTCCAATCGAATCCCATGGCTCCCAAAAGGCGTGCTATCATTGGTGGTTCGACTGTTCCGACGAAGCGCCGTTCAAATCGGAGGCAACCTTCGTCATCTTCTTCATCTGCCACTCAAGATGACTCTCCACCCTCACCATCTTCTCCACGAGTCGACCAATTAGCGGGTAAGGCCATTACTACCGGAAGAAAAGTAGATTTTAACTTTTTTGCTTCGGAGGGCTTTGCTATTGGGCGTTTGTTGAAGGAAATGGGATGGGAGAAGGTCTGTTCTTTGGATGTCCCTACACCCTGCCCTAGTGAGAGAATTTTATAATGATTTATGTAGAGGAGAGGGAGGCTTAGTGAGTGTTGTAAGAGGAACTAAAGTAATCATCACAGCCGAATCCTTGGAAATCTATTGGAGATGCCTACCATTGGTTTAGTTGAATATCAACATGAAGATAGAGGAGGTGCCCTATCAAGGATGTTAGGGAGAGAAGTTTCTGAGTTTGAAGAAATCTTGGCAATCAACTTAATTTGGAACTCAGATTACTTCACAATATTTGGAAGAATTTTATTTCCTAAAATCGGAAGGTTTGAATATGTCTCGGAGCGAGACATCTTATTGATGGACTGTATTCTCACTGGAAGACCTGTTAATCTTGCTGGTATGATGATAGGCTATATGGCAGAAGCAACTAAGAAGAGATCTACATTGCCATATGGTATGATTTAACATTAGTTTTAGAAGCCAAGGTGTACTTATAATGGATAATGAGCCACTAAGAAAATTAAGGCATACAGATTACTATAGTGTCTCTACAATTCACCGGATGGGCTTCAGAAAAGAAAATGAAATTGGATAAAAAGAGGACATGAGGCCAGAGCTGAAGAGGTTAGAGTTGAGGAGGTCAGAGGAGAGGATATTCCTGAACCATCTGCTGGACCTTCTTCTGCTGGACCCTCAGTGGCTGGACCTAGCTCTCACCCTCCACATCAGTCAGCATTGGCATCTGGAAGATTTTCTGAGGAGCAAATAGGTCAGCTCAGAGCTTTACTGGCTGAGTATGATAGTCAAAGGACAAATGATATGTGTAGTTGAGAGAGGAGTTCAATCAGTTGAAGGATGAGATCAATTCAAGACTTGACATGATTTCTTTTTCATTAGCAATTCCGTAGAATCCTTTAGCACTGATCTTCATAAGATTTTTGAAAGGATGGAAGGCATTGCAGACGGTTCTGGAACTTATCTTCATGCTACCAGTCAACTAAAGAAAGATATCGACCTTGCCGTTTCTCAAATTGAAGCTTGTCTTGAAAGTTTTAAGAAGACTCAAAAAGATGATATTATGGAAATGATTGGACATTTAAAGAAAATTGTGTATAAGCATATTTGATTTTGATATCCTATCCTAGGTTGTATCTTAGGATTTCTTGCTTTCTTGCTTTTAGCATGTATCTAGGAATTACATACTTAATATGTCACTTTACTGAAACACATGTAATGAATCTTGCTTTGGAATACAATTACACTTTTATTTCAAATTTGTCTATGATTGATTGATTGAATTTCAATGAATGAGTTTACTATCTTTATGATTAATTGAACCAACAACCCCTCTGATAACCTTTTTTATTTTTTAAAATTCACCTTATTGCTGATAACAAAAAAGGGGGAGAGATAATTGTATATGCATATAAGAGAAAGAAAAAAATGAAAGAATATAAGATTTTTTGCATATCTAAAAGGGGGAAAAATTTTGAGATTCTAATCTAAAATGATTCAATTGAATTCAGTTTATCTACATAGGGGGAGTTATTCAATGCAGGGGGAGCTTAATAATTTTTCCATATAAAAGTTAAATCATCTTGATTGATGTCATGTATCTTTTTTGATTCATTGGCATCAAATTCTCTGTTAGGAAGTTCTAAAGCTTTAACAATGTCTATAATTCTTAATTCAAATGAATTTTTAATGCATATACTCAAAGTTTTTGTCATCATCAAAAAGGGGGAGATTGTTGACCCAATTGAGGATTTTGATGATTAACAAAACTATTTGAGTATAACATTTGAAGTTACTAATGATTTTGATTAAGTTTTTCAGTTTATAAGTTCTATTAATCAAAATCAAAGAAAATCAAGTTCTGTTCGAATCTAATGTCAAGGTAAGATTGCAGACATTAGAGTCGACACATGGAATCGCAGAGTCGACTCCGAAAAATGGCACAGACTTAGAGTCGACTCCGGGACTGTTAGAGCCGACTCCAACAGAAAAGACAGAACGATGGTTTTTCAGGCCACGACTTAGAGTCGACTCCCGGACTGTTAGAGTCGACTCCAGAAGAATTTTGTGTCGACCCCAGAAAAGTCAGAGACGACTCCAGATCGAGCGGATTAAAGAATTTCGAGTTAGAGCCGACTCCAGAAAAGTTAGAGCCGACTCCAGAATGTCAGACGCGGCTCCAGAACTGTCAGAACGACTCTAAACTTTATCTTTATCTTTTTTAATCCCAACGGCTATTGCTATTTATGGATCTAATCCTTCTTACACTTGTTTCTAACGGATAGTTTTAAACTATTTATGGATTAATCGATCTATAAGAAGAGGGTTTGCTGCATCCAAAAAAGAAGAAAAAAGAGAGACAAGAGAGACAAAAAGAAAAGAATAGAGAGAAATCTTGAAATCCATCAGAAAATCAAAGAGAAAAGAGGGAAAACTTGTAAGGAAAGATCATACTGATTCCCCAAAAGAAAAGAGAGAGATTCCAAGCTTTTGTTGTTCTATTTCGAAGAAATCTCAAGAGAAGAAAGAAGCCCTAGTTTTCTGATCTTCTGAGTCTCAAGAGCATCTTGAAGGAAGATCCATTCAAAGGAAGAGAAGGAAGAAGCCACCAAGATCTGCGAATCAGGCTTTGATTCCTATCCTCTTATTCTTGTTTCATTATTGTATATTTGCTCATTGGAGGAGCTGTTTATCTTGTAAAAATAAATATTGTTTGCTGGGTCAATCTGGTGATTGATTCAGTTGAGGCTGTTAGCCTTGTGCAAGCATTAGCTTGTGGTGTTAGGTTTTGTGCTGGTGAGCCTTGAAAACCAGCTGGGTTCGTTGTGCACCCGGAAAAACAACAAGTTCGAGTTGTGAGCTTGCAAAACAACTCTGCTGTAATCAGATTGATTATAGTGTGGACCCAAGAGGTACTTGGGAGTGGACGTAGGTGTAGGTACACCGAACCACTATAAAATCTCCTGTGTTTGCCGTGATTGTCTCTTTATCTTTAACTCTCTATTTGTGCTTGTTCTATTTTAATTTGTGTGAATCTAAGTTTTATTTCCGCTGGGGGTTATTTTTCAAAAGAGTTTAAATTTTTGAAAAACCCAATTCACCCCCCCCTCTTGGGTTGCTATCTGGACCAACAGCATTGCTGTTTAGCGATGCATTTCGAATGTGTTACTGTTTAGTGATGCATTTTCGAATGCATTGCTAAACGGCAATGCATTTCTAATGCATTGCTATATAGCATGCATTCAAAATGCATCGCTAAACAGCAATGCATTTCGAATGCGTCGCTATATAGTGATACATTTCGAATGCATCACTATATAGCAACGCATTTATGCATCACAAAAAATTAATAATTAATAATTATATTTTATTTTCATTTAGTAAGTATTATAGTTTATTATATATAATATGATATAATGATAATTTTATATATCAAAATATATCAAGAAATTTAATTATGTCGCCATTTGACTAGAGCCCGGGATGACGTACAGCCGCGCTGTTACATGTCTGCTTCCTTCCCGTGGCCGGCTCTGCTGGCTATAAAGAGACCGTGCTGAAGAAGGTCATAGAGAACCTCTTCCACCCCGACCGATGGAGACTCCCAAGAAATGCAACTAATCAGAAGCCTTGAACCTAAAAAGCCCGTAGCTGTACATTGGACTGGGTTGGTTGGTCCGCCCCGTTGAACGGTGTGCACCGGCGGTGCCACGTTGTGCCCAAATCTAAAACCCTCAAACCATAAAAACCCTACAACCCTAAATCGAAATTAGCAACGCATTTATGCATTGCTAAACAGATGCAGTCAAATGCATCACTAAACAATGACGCATTAGCAATGCATTTGACTGTATCGCTATTTAGGATGCATTTATGCATCGCTAAAAATTAATAATTTATAATAATATTTATTTTCATTTAGTAATTATTATAGTTTATTATATATAATATTATATAGTGATAATTTTATATATCGAAATATATGAAGAAATTTAATTATGTCGCTCGTTTGACTGGAGCCCCAGGGTGACGTACGGCCGTGATGTTACATGTCCGCTTCCTTTCCGTGGCCGGCGCTGCTGGCTATAAAGAGACTACGCTGAAGAAGGTCATAGGAGAACCTCTTCCGCCCCGACCGAAGGAGACTCCCAAGAAATGCAACTCATCGAAAGACTTGAACTTGGGTATGATCTCTTTCCCATCGGAAGCCTCTTCCTCCACGTCATTGTTTAGCGACGCAAATTTGCTTTCTACAATGCTTCTTATTAGCAAAATCTCATTTAAAAGCTAAATCAGCAGCTTCTCTTTCAGGAGCGTAGTCGAATCCAGCATAATATAGTGCTGTTGGGATGTCATTAATTTTTCCCTTTACTGATTCCTTTACTGATTGGCGATATATAGCACAAAAGCTTCCATGCAGAGCTTGAAATCCTTTTGAATTAAAGATAACATATCTTCCTATAGTGTGTTGGAATGTCATTTTCCCTGTACTGATTCATTAACTGATTGGCGATATATAGCAAAAATAGCTTCCATGCATAGCTTGAAATCCTTTTGAATTGAAGATAACATATCTTCCTAACTATCCCAGTTCATAGTTTCATTTCTACAATGATTCTTATTAGTAAAATCTCCATTAGAAGCTAAATCAGTAGCTTCTCTTTCAAAAGCGTCGTCGAATCTAGCTTCATATAGTGCTGTTGGGATGTCGTTTTCCTTTTACTGATTCCTTAACTAATTGGCAATATATAGCACAAACAAACAGCTTCCATACAGAGCTTGAAATCCAAATCCCTGAATCACAGAACCCTAAAAGCCTATTTAGCGACACATGCTTATTTGTTGCTAATGCGTCGCTGAATAGCGATGCAACACTATGCATCGTTGTTTAGCGATGCATGATTATATGTCGATATTCAGCGATGCATAATTGCATCGCTATACAGCGACGCAAGAAGATGTGTCGCTAAACAGTGACGCATATCATGCATCGCTGTGTAGCGACGCATAGAGATGAGTCACTGTTTAGCAATGCATAATCATGCATCGCTAAACAGCGACGCAATTATGCGTTGCTGAATAGCGATGCATGAAATTGCCTCGCTGAATAGCGACTCATAACGATGCATCACTATATGAGTCGTTATTTTGCGATGAATATTTTTGGAGTCGCTAAATCCATTGCTAATTAGCACTGATTTAATGAGTTGCTAAATTGCATCGCAGATTTTATGGGTTGCAATTGAGTCGTAATTTTGTCATTTTTTGCGATGAAAATTTGCGTCGCTAAATGGCGTTGCTATTTCATGAATTTCGTGTAGTAGGGTTTGGTTAGAATTTTGGTGAAGACTATGTTTTAAAATTTCATTAGTTTCTCTGTTTCTCCAGCTTGCTGGTTAGGGTTGGAATTGGGCTTAAGTCAACCCGAGACTTTTCCTTGCTGTTGGATAATTTTTTTTAAAAAAAAAAACTTCGGATCAAACTTGGGCTCAAAATTAAGACTTTTCCTTGCTTTTGGATAACAGGGAAAAAGACTTTGTACGCTGCATCGGTGCAGCAAATCCTACATGAGCTGCACCACTTTTTTTATTGATCCACATGTATATGACACCCATTAAAAAATATTAAGACAGCTTTATGACATCTCGATCAAAAAAGTTACGACACCCAAGTTTTAAAATTACGACCATAGTTATAAAATTACGACATACGTTCAGAAAATTAAAAAAAATTATAATATCCCAGTTATAAATTTACGATACCATAGTTATAAAATTACGACACCCATTCAGAAAACGTGTCTATACATAAATTTAAAAAAAAACTGAATAGGTATTAATGCACGTCAAAATTTAAGATGATACCCAATTATAAAATTAGGATACTATAGTTATAAAATTAAAACACCCATTAAGAAGCCAAAAAAAATTACGCCACCCAAGTTTTAAAATTATGACACCATAGTTATAAAATTATGACATCCGTTTAGAAAACCAAAAAAAATTACGATATCCCAGTTATAAATTTACGATATCGTAGTTATAAAATTACGACACCCATTCAGAAAATGTCTATACACAAATTTCAAAAAAAAACTGAACGGGTATTAATGCATGTCACGTCAAAATTTAAGATGACACCCAATTAAAATTAGGATACCATAGTTATAAAATTAAAACACCAATTAAGAAGCCAAAAAAAATTACAAAGTTATAAAAGTATGACACCCACTCAGAAATCATGTCTGTACACAAATTACAAAAAAACTGAATAGGTATTAATGCATGTCATGTCAAAATTTAAGACGACATCCAATTGTAAACTTACTATATTGTACTTATAAAATTAAGACACCCATCAAAAAACAAAAAAAAAATTACGACTCCAGTTGTAAATTTACAATACCGTAGTTATAAAATTACAACATCCATTCAGAAAATGTGCATTGAAGCCTATACACAAATTTCAAAAAAAAACTGAATAGGTATTAATACACGTCACGTTAAAATTTAAGATGGTATCCCACCCTATCCTATCAAGCCATGTAGGATTCATGTGGACTAATAAAAGAAGCGGTGCACTCCACGTAGGATTTGCTGCACAAGAGGCGGTACAAAGACTTTTCCTGGATATAAGAGCTGTCCTGTAGCCTGAACTCAAGCTTAATTGGGGCCCGCTAAAAGAGCCCAATGCAAGCCCAATAATTTTGCCCAAATGAGGTATGAGAGACTGGGGCACTGATATCACAAAATGCTTCATGAAAAAATGCGGGCAAGATGCGATGCAAATTGTACAACACGCATCATAAACAACGAGCAGAGAAATATTTGAAAGAGGGTTTGTCACAGAAAACAATAATCCAACTGTCTCTCTAATTTCATCCCCTACCATGAAAATGCACCACGAAACATGCACCGATCATCAAATTTAATAGTTTAATAATTCAAACGAATTTGATAAGCAGATACGATGCTATTTTCTTTCGAAAGCTCATGCATCAGCGATGCGGCACTGACGGGCAAGCCTCATTGCATGGGTATCGCATGGGTCTACATGAGATGAATCACCATCTGGTGCATGCTGCGCTGTGGTGATGTACGACTTTCTCTTACTTTCAAAATAGTTCTATAGGGTCAGTCATTTGGGCTAAAACCGGGCCCCTTCAAGACGGTCCACTGTTTTGGGCCCAAATGGGCTAGATCGGGCCAGTCCAATAGGTTTTGGATTGGGCTCATATCTGAGTTTTGCAATATTTTTTGGGCCTTGGTCCAGCCTGAATTCTGGTAAAAAAAAATTCAGGTTGAGTTTGGGCAAAAGTATGACCCGACTCAGCTTGGCCCACTTCCAGTCCTAGTAAAAGAATGTGGCATCTTTTTGCTTCCAAAAATATGTAATTGTAGCATTTGTTCTCCTATTTGTTGGTTGGAGAAAGGAATTGCCATTTACTTCCAAAAATGTGGTTAAGATTTGTATAATGGAATTTGAATTCTATAGAATAAGTGTACTGGCATTTAGATTTTAGTGGCCGAGACTTTGCTAGACATGACATTTAAGGGAACCAAAGGGTGACATGCTGGTGAGAGCATATTTCCATTCTCCACTTAATTAAATGAAAAGAGCATGAAAGTATTGAGTTATAAATCTTGACTTACCAACTACCACCTACACAAAATTGAAGAGCATAAACCTTCCTTTTCTATGTAATATGCAAACTTTCATGGTCCTTGATGTGGCTGATAAAGCCACCCTCAATCAATAGCGGAGATCGCATAATGAAGCCATGATCAAACCAACAGCAGAAACCATCCGACGAAGCTGACTTGATTATGCCCAAACAATGGTGGCAACCAACTTTTCAAGCCCCTCAGTTGGCCCCCAGGTAGGACCCCGACTCGACCACTCGAGCAACACTCCCAGTTGGCCTCCCGAGTAGGACTCCGACTCGTCCATCCAGACAGAGCCCCTAAGTTAGCCCTCGGGTAGGACCCTGACTCAACCATCCTGGCAGCGTCCCCAGTTGGCTCCCAGTTAGGACCCTAACTTGGCCATCCGAGTTGACCCCAATTGGCCTCCCGGGTAGGACCCCAATTCGGCCACCCGGGCAGCGGCCCTAGTCGGCCTCCCCGACAAGATCGCTCTTAAAGGATGACTCGTATGGCCCACCTATCATGCGACCACCCATTCCTAACAGGACCTGGCCCACCTACCGTGTGGCCATCTACTCCGATGGGAGCTGGCCCACCAACCAACTGTAGCCTCTCACTTCTGACAAAACCTGGTCCACTAACCAATTACAGCCTCCCACTTCTTACAGGACCTGATCCACCAACCAATTGCGGCCTCCACTTCTGATGGGACCTGGCCTACCAAGCAGCTGCGGCTATCCACATCGGACAGGATATGGCTTGCTAGCTCTGACATGCCACGAGGAAGGCACATTTTGCTGGTGCTACCCTCATCGCTCATTCTCTGCCGAGTGGCTACACCTCGAGACTGGCAAATCTATATAAAACGGATAAGAGGGACCTCCGATCAGGTATGATCACTTACATGCTCACACAGAGAATTTTCGCTAAGTCTCTCAAGCTTTCTCTCAAGCTCACGGCTGTTGTTTAGAATACTTGAGCATCGGAGGATTCCCGCCGGAATTACCAGCCCCTGAAACTTCTTGCAGGATTTCGATCGGAGCGGAGCCCACCGAAAGATCCTAGGTTCACCGGAAAAGGCGACCGGATGCTCCCAGACAATCGAGGAAGGTGATCTGGCGTCAGTCCTATTCTCCATATTATATGCCTTACCAAACACATTTATTGCTTTCAATGAAGAAATATCCAATGAGATGTACTAAATGTTACTAACAAACTAACTGGTTTTGAAGCACTATTTCTATTAGCTAGCATATTTGATCATGACATCCAGAATGTAAAGAGGCACATTGCAAGTTTGGAAACTTCATAAATTGTGGTGACATATGGAAACATGAAGGGTAACATCACTCAACTTAAAGTCTTAAAAAAAGTATCAAACCTTCCATGCGGTGAGTTTCACAAACAAATTCCATACAATTGTTAATTGTTATTGTATTTTAATTAACCTATCATTGCATCCGTATATAATTTATTTTCTCAAATGCAGTAATATAAAAATTTGCTTCCATATATACCAAGTTGAGTAGGATAATTAAATCCATTCCAGCTAATTTTTTTTTGGGGAAAAAGAAACACTCTTATAGATGGCCAAAAGATCTCTAGTTTCAAAAAACATTCAAATTTTGGTTTTGGAGCCCCATTATGGTAGCTCTAATTTGCAAAGCTTTGATGCACTGGAACCAGGCCAATAAGTGCAGGTAATTATAGAAGTTCTCATCTAGTCTCAAGTAGCTCGAAGGCCAAAATGTTTTGAAATTTAGCATCCAAAATAACCACAAATTATCTAGTAGCTTTGCAGTTATTTGTTTCTTTTTGGCATAGAATAAGCTAAAAATATGTAGAAATTATGGGAACCTACAAAGTAGTTAAAACTATAACCCTTAGCTTGGTGGTAAGCATGGGGTTTCACTTTGCTTTCGAATAAGGACTTGACAGGGTTGCATCAATGAGAATTTGGATTTTCAATATCACACCAACAACCAAAAAAGATGAACTTTCAAAGAAATGCAAAATCATGTTTGTCTAAGCTTCATTACACTTGCTACACGAGGAACATGAGCTCAATGTATGAAGATCTGCATGCATTCAAGTGTTGAATCTTGTTGACTAATTTGAACTCAAATTAATACTAACTCTCAGCCAAAATTGGCTTTTTCATTAAATAAAACCACATTTTTCACATAAAAGGGATGAATTTTTCTTCTTCTTTTTTTCTTTTTTGCAGAACAATATATATTTAGGGTCCTCAATAATTTTGCTTCTGGACCTGAGTACGAAATGTATTATAGTCTAAACAAATTTGTATCAGATATTCCAAATATATATATCGATGTTAAAAAAAAATGTGTGCCATACCTTTGGTAAATGTTTATCACCCATTATAATGAAGACCGAGAGGCAAAATCATCCTATGGTCCTTAAATATGAAATTAAATAAAAAAATCTTACCATTCTGCAAAATCAATAATGATGTGGATTATTTATGCAAATTCACTAGCCAAAAAGAAATCCTAAAGATCTCATTAAAAATAACTCATTTGTTTTTGAAAATAATAATTTTGAAAATAATAATTGTGTTTTTGAAAAACATTATTTTCTGTGAATGTTAATTACTATGATATAACAAGGATTTTGTCATATTTTCTGTGAAGTTTAAGCCATAAACGACATGTTCAATTTTTTATTTTTAATAAGCTGATTATACTTGTCCGAAAGGAACTTCATTTGAATTTCTAACTCAAATCCTTGGCTCAACTGAGAACTTGAGCCACTTAAATAGACTAGTTATCAGGCTTCATTAGTCCCTTTGCCTAGCAAAACTTCTTATTTTTTATTCAGTATTATGCAAGTCAAGTCCTAGCTTTCTTTACTGTATGTATGGTAAGCTTAGTGGTCGGATAAGGCCGTAACCGGTCCCTAATACAATCACTATCTTTTCCTGATAATAATCGCCATATAATAATCTTTGCCTCAACTTCTAAGGGCACCTTTAGAACCTAAGTCTCTTTCCTTACTCTATATATTATATATTGTTCATTGGATTGAAGCTTTATTTATTTACGAACTCAGATCTTAAAAAAAAAAAAATTGAATCATGCATTATTTATCCTTTAATTCAAGCTCGAATCGAGCTTGATTCAAGCTTCAGTTAATTTCAACTTGATTCAGAATTATCAAACCAATAAATTAGGCTCTTGTTTGGGTCAATTTGAAATTAATCTTAAAAAGATGATAAATAAATAAAGCTTAATTAATTTCCGAATCAAGCATAATTAGATCCAAGCTTGATAAAAGCTTGACTCATATACACCTAACAAACTTTTGGAAGAGTATAAGCACATATAAAACCAAACAAAGTCCAAACTAAAGTACACAATGTACGAAGAAGATGGGTTGGAGTTAAATCCCCAAAAGGAGTTAAATACTTAGAACAGTAAATTAAGATTTTTGAGCCCAAGTATGACAGATAATCTGACCCACTAAGCAGCTGAATCTAGGCTCAGGCCGAGTCAACCCAGCTTGCATCATTTACCAAAAGGAAAAGTCTTTTGTGCACTAGCTTTTGGTGCACAAAATACGTATCAAGCATGTAAATTGACTGCATGCCTATGCCACCGTGCGATGCGTGTCATGATCCATTGAGCCATGGCATGCATGATATATGGGTGCATAGCTAATTCGGACGTCCTGCTTTGAGCATCGGTCTTTTTTCTTACCAAAAACTTTGAGAATTTTATAAGGTTTGACCATACCAGATTTTTCCATTGGCAGTCAATTTCCTTGTTAGACTTGTTATAGACTATAGACCAACTTTTCTTTTTGGTAAAGCAACCCAGGCACGTTTCTCAGGAGTATGAATCATCGAAATCTCAAAGTTCTTCATGATGACGTGACATTGGAATCGTTCATGAAAACGTCTCATTTCATTTTTGTTAATCTAAACTATTTGGTTGATGAAAAAAAAAAGTCATGTGTTTTTTTTTTTCTGAGTTCTTGGTACTGTGGCTTCTACCAACGGAAAACCAGCCCAAGTTTTGTTTGAAGACATCAATAATATATATATATATATCTAAAAATTTTTCTAAAAGGAAAAAATAAAATAAAAATCCTAAATTTTATCTATTTAACGCTGCTAATATAATTTGTCCTTGACTAGGACGTTATAAACTTAAACTTGGGGTATCGTAAGTGTATCAAGAAGTAAAAGAAACGACATACGAAAATGAAGAAGAAAAAGAAGAGCTTCTTTTTCAAAGAAATAAAACATAGAAGAAAAAGAAAAAGAAGAGTCTAGTTGTTCTTTTTCAAAGAAATTTTTGAAAGACAAAAATATCTTTTGTCTTATGTGCAAAGCTTGGAAAAGAAAAGTAAGCTAGAGGGAATAAGGCTGAACAATTTTTAATAAATGTCATGATCAAAACATACCCTGTATCTATGCTATTTGGTTTCGTAAATCAGGCCATATGAAATTCATGTGGATCAATAAGAAAGATGGTACAGTTGACGTGGAATTTGCTGCACCTTAGGTAGTGTTTGATAGGAAAAATATTATCCATAGATAAGTGTATGGGATAGAGTTTATCCCCTGGCTATCCCTAGGGATATCCCTTGGCTATCCCATTGATCATATCAAATGCAAAAGGTAATCCATAGGATAACCTTTTTTTACTCTTATTTGAAGGGATAACAAGCTATTCCTGCATTCTCTAGGGATCCTATGGTTAACCATGATTAACCATGGATTATCCCTTTGGTTAACTTTATTCTCTGCTATCCCTTATAGTTATGGCTTTTGATAAAAGGGGATATCCAAGGGATATCCCCTTTTATTCCCTATTTCAAACACTAAATTCCAACGCTGCTACATGTTAGTGGATCGTCGTTGCCACTAGTTTCTGCTAATATAAAAAAACCTAAATTCTCACTCCATAGCGCAATAATCATTCAGTCCGGCTTTCCGCTGTACGAGGTGCCGTAAATTATAAGAATGAGGAGGACTTTGTGAGAGATGCCGTCAATTATAAGAATGATGGCTTTGAACGATAAGATTTCCCAAAGCACGGCAGCTAGCTGGAACCCGAACGAAGAATATCATTGTAATTTGTAAAGCATCGCATCGCATCGCATCGCCAATTATGTTTCCCACTCCGCCCTCCTCATCCTCGCTCTTCTTCTTCTTCTTCTTCTGCCTCCTTGTTTTCCTCCTCCTTCATGCCTCTTCCGTCGCCGACGACATCCTCTTCCAATTGTGCGGCGGAGCCAACTACACCGCCAACGGCAACTATGAATCCAACCTCAACCACCTTCTCCCCTCTCTCGCCACAAACGCCTCCCTCTCCGGTGGCTACTTCGACGCCTCGATCGGCCAGCAGCCCGACCAGGTCTACGGCCTCGCCCTCTGCCGTGGCGACACCAACGCCTCCCTGTGCCTCTCCTGCCTCAACACCGCCTCCGACGAGATTGTCCGGATCTGCCTCTATAAGGTCGAAGCCGTCGTCTGGTACGACCGATGCCTCCTCCGCTACTCCAACCAGTGGACCCTAGCGACAACAAACGAGTCGCAGGAGATAATCGTGTACAACGTCAACAACATAACAGACCCTTCCCGTTCGAGAAGCGGGTGAGCGAGCTTCTGAGTGCTCTAACCGATTGGACCGCGTACAACACGACGACGAGGTATGCCACCGGGGAAGTGAACTTCACGACGGATTTTCCCACGATTTACGGCCTGGTGCAGTGCACGCCAGACCAGTGGGATAGCCTCTGCTGGAAGTGCCTTCGAGAGATATTCGACAGCATGCCGACGGCGTACAGAGGGAAGCAGGGGGGAAGGGTGTTACGAGTGTACTGCAATTTTAGATACGAGGTCTACAAGTTCTACGACGGGGCATCCACGCTAAAGCTTGGTTCGCCGCCGCCGCCGCCGCTTCTCGTGCCTCCATCTGTAAACCCTGCTGGAGATCAGAAAGGTAAGGGAAGTAAGGTCGCTTCTTGCTAGAATTAGCTCTGTTTGATGCACAGAAAAGATTAACAACCACAGGAAAAAGTCTTTTATATTTATATATGTAGATTACACTGTCTGAAGCTCTTTAAAATAGAAACTGAATTCCGTTTTTTTTTTTTTTTTACAAAATTAAAAAACTTAAATTGAAAGAGATATCAAACGATACTAGCTAGACTACCACTAATAATTGTTGATTGATAAATATGTTACTTTGTGTTAGATTCTATATAGAGAGAATATAGTTAGGCCTTGATAATTAAGTATTAGTGAATTAAGAGTTATATATTTATATTTTATTTAATAATTTTGTATTTATCAATATTTACTTATTTATATAATCATATAAATTTCATTTTTTTTCTTTCAATAAAATTCTCATAATAACAATAATTCTTAACATTCACAATCTACTCAATTGATCTAATATTTGCAATAAATAGCTATACAAAAATAACTGTATAATAGTAAGCATTAAAACATTAATTGTGCATAAGAAAATAAAATAGTAATATTTAACCGATAATTTATAAATATATAATTATAATTAAGTAATTTACATAATTTTTTTAATTTATAATTAGTCTACTTGTTTGATTTAGATTTGTATAAACATGCTTTGCCAAATCTAAACCTTTAATAATGTTTTGAAAATAATTGCAAAACCTCATTATTTCAAAATAACTGATTATATGAAAGTTTAGTAATTATTTCAATGCAAATGATTATTCATCAATTATAAAATAAATTTTGGCAATGATAAAACATTATAAAAATCCTAATTTATGATCAGGTTACTAAGCAAATTTTGAAATCCTTTTAGCAATCATGAATAATTTATAAAGTACTCTAACTTATGATTAGATTTCTTACTAAAGTTTGAAATCCTTTTAGTAATCATGAATAATTTATAAAATACTTTAAATTATGGTTATATTATTTATCTACTTCAAATAAAATTGGTAAAAACTAATCGACATGGTCTAAACTCCATCATTTTTTGATCCTTTAATCTTTACCTTCTTCATTCCTTTGAACCATTATTTGAATTCAAAAGATCTCAATTGAGCCCTATTTATATAGAGATTTTTAAAACAAATAGATTCTCTACTCTTCATAAGATACTAATATCCTAAAACCAATGAACTTTTCAATTTGTGGATGATTCTGATTTTTTCAGGAAAACCAAAAAAAATAAATATCCATTAAATATTTAAAATAGAGTCTTGACTTAAACTAAATTTTAACTTATCCAATATAATTTTAAAATATAAAAATTTGGATAAAATATAAAAAATAATCCTCAATCGCCATGAATAGCATTTTCATAATTTATTATAGAAATTCGTTAGCAATGATTTATGCTCATAAAATTGCTTCTAACTCTCTCAATTGATTTTCAATTTTAGTGATTCAAAATGTGTTAGAAAGCTAATTTAATATTGAACATTATGAATATAGAATCAATCAATAATTCTAATTATAATTTTTTGATAATTTTTAATATCAATCTAATCAAATTGTATCTTAATTTAAAGTAAAGGACCGCATCTCACATGCTCTATTTTCTAGTGTCATAAAAATGCCATGTTAGTGAGATGGAAATAATAATGAAATTTGGTCATCTATGCAGAAAACAAGAAGAATGTAACAGATATGGTTCTTAAAATTGCCATCCCTATAGTGTCATCATCCTTGCTATTCTCCATCACCTGCTTTTGCTTCTGGACAAGAAGGAAGTCAAAAAAATATTTACTCTGTAAGTAATCCATATCTGCAAAAAATTGGCTCTTTCTCAAGACTTTTGTGAGTGTGAGATCAGCTAGCTGTATGAAGAGAGGGATATGATGAAATCATATGTGAACTTTAGATAGTAAGCAATGCACTGTTTGATTTTCTTAGGGATTGCAACGGCCCAGGGATGGCCCGGGATGGTCTATACCGATCCCCATCCCCGTTAGAAAATACGTTCCCATTTCCCGCCCTGTTAAGCCATCATAATTAACGGGGCGAAGACAGGGATACCTAGCCGGATAAACGGTACCCACTGGGTATCCGTTTGCTCGTTTACATTAAAAAAATAAAATTATTTTATTAAATTTATAATTTATTAAAAATTAAAAAAATAATTTTGTTTAGGATAAGATGGAGACTAATCAAGATGATGATATTGATATATAAGAGATTCTTCGACTCTGGGATAAGGAAGAAGAGAACGAAAAGTGAGAAAGAAAACAACAAACAAGGAAAAAATCAAAAAATGAAGATTTCCAATACAACAACTGTAAAAAAAAATTTACATTCAAATTTTAAAGGAAAAAATAAAAAGATATCTTTCTAAAGAGATGAGCATACTAGAAAAAGAAAAAATATTGAAGGGCATTGATGGGGCAGCGATTGGCGAAGATAGACGATGGACTAATGAAGCTAGGTTCTCGTCTGGTTCATAACTTCAGATCAGCTGCATGAAAGAAGGAAGAGCAAGAGACGGCTATGTGAAATAAGGAAGAGCAATGGTCACGATTATATATATTTATTTATTTTTAATTTTTAATTTTAATATATTATATATATATATATATTAAAATTTAAATATATTATATTAAAGTTAACGGGGTGGGGATGGATAAACGAGGATGGAGCGGAGAATACCATCCCCGGACTGTTTACCCGTTTAGCCTTTAAAAAAAATCTCCGTTACTCATTAAGCCGTTTAGACCGAGGATTTTTTGACCTGTTAAAAATGGTACCGGCCGAGTAAATGGTCAAACGGAAAAAATTGTCATCCCTAGATTTTCTTTATAGGCCACAATGGGCATGTCAAAGTAGCCCACTACCGGTGCAATATCCTATTTGCAATAACCTATTTATCATGCCATCATCCAAAAAAACTCAATCTGATATAGTGGAATTATTTTTAGAAGCCATTACAATTGTTCTATTTTGCAAGGAATCTTAATTAAAATAGTGTTGATATTCTTGCTTTTTCAGTTGATAAGGACGGTTCGAGGAAGATTGATGAGGCCAACTTGGAGGAGGTCACACATGTTGAGTCTCTTTTACTTGATCTATCTATGCTAAGAGCAGCGACAAATAATTTCTCTGAAGAAAATAAACTTGGACAAGGTGGTTTTGGTGCAGTTTACAAGGTATTGTAATATATTGTTTTAGAATCAAGCCCTTTTTTCAAATCCAACGTTAAAAAAAGGACTTCAAACTAAAGGCTAATAATATCTGGTCTTTATTTTTCTCAATCTGTTCCATTATATATATATATATATATATATATATATATATATATATATATATATATATATATATATATATATATATGTATGTATGTATGTACGTATGTACCGTATGTACGTATGTACCGTATGTACGTATGTATTCTTTTGGTTCATATTTCCTGCTAATCTAATATCTTGGCACAGGGAACACTACCCAATGGACAGGAATTAGCAGTGAAGAGGTTATCTACAAGTTCAAAGCAAGGAGTAGCAGAGCTGAAAAATGAACTAGTTTTAGTTGCTAAGCTCCAACATAAGAATCTTGTGAGGCTTCTTGGTGTTTGTTTGGAAGAAGGGGAGAAGTTGCTTGTCTATGAATATGTGCCAAACAGAAGTCTGGATACCATTATTTTTGGTATATATCATTCAACATAATCTAATTCATCCTAGTAGATGAACTTGTGTGATGACTATAAAATTTTTAGCTTACAATGAATCTAATGATCTTTTATGTTTTTTCATATATTGTTTCTCTAAAACTTGCATTTTTGATTTTAATCCACTTTATGTTATCCTATACAACCATGTGGTAAATCTTGTACAGTCAAATTGTCTGAAACTTAATGTAGAAGTATTATCTCAGTTAACTATCCCGTTTATATTGAACAGATCCTACAAAATGTGAACAGCTGACGTGGAAAGAAAGGTACAAGATCATTAGAGGAATTGCTAGAGGACTTCTATACCTCCATGAAGATTCTCAGCTAAAAATAATACATCGGGATTTAAAAGCGGGTAACATTTTATTAGATGCATACATGACTCCTAAGATTTCTGATTTTGGTTTGGCTAGACTTTTTGATGGAGACCAAAGTCATAGCATCACAAATCGGGTAGTTGGAACATTGTAAGTAGAAATGTAAACAATTAACTTACTCCAATAGCAGAATTATATACTATCTTCAGTAGTTTACTCTTTTTTCATTGTAGTGGATATATGGCACCAGAGTATGTTATGCATGGACAGTTTTCACTTAAGTCAGATGTATACAGCTATGGTGTGCTGGTTTTAGAGATCATAACAGGCAGAAAGAACAGTACCTTCTTTGATTCAACAAGTGCCAAATATCTTCTCGCTCTTGTAAGTTTTAAATTATGATACAAATAACAGTTCTATTTTGAATGATTAAACTAATGATTTTTTTTCATACAGATATGGGATCTATGGAATAAAGGAACAATTCTGGACATAATGGACCCATGTTTATGCAATGATTATCCAAAAAGTGAAGTGTTAAAATGCATTCAGATCGGACTCCTGTGTGTCCAGGAGAATTCATCCAACAGACCCGACATGTCAGCGGTTATTAGGATGCTCAACAACAGCTCTGTTGCTATCCAAGCTCCTACTCAACCAGCATTTTGTATTGGACAATTTGATTTATGTGGTGGTGTACCCAACCAATCTTTGGGAATGTTAGTTCCGCTGACACCAAATGAGCTGTCAATTACAGAAGTTCAACCTAGATAAACATAAGAAAGTAAGGAGAAGATTGTTGGTTAATATCTCTTAAGACCAAGTCTTTGTACAAATTCTAAAAATTTATGCCATTGATGTAACACCTGTATTCTTTTTTTTTTTTTTTTCAGATCCTTTGTAGCATTTGAAAGCCAATATATATGTCTTACATCTTTCCATTTTCAGATAATTTTCTATTGTCTATATTCCTTTGTGTTATTGTTTATGATTCAAGGAAATGGTATAGAGGAGGGAGACTGAACTAACTTCAAGCAAAAGTTTAAAAAGGGGAATACACAATCATCTATAGAAGCAGGCAAGAGAGAATTACAAACTAATAAGTTCTCTGGTGAAATTGGACTTTGATATTTAAAACAATATTTGCATCAACCCAAATGTTCAAGAAGACTGCAGCAAATGACCTTGCATTTTAGCAACAGGTTGGTGTTAGACTAATTATGAGTCATGGTAAGAGAATACGGATGAATCTTCCATTCCTCCTGCAGTTGTTTTAATACAAATAAAAATGGCCCATAATTTTCTAATATTTATTACTTCATTTGCACCAATAAAAGTGGTGCCAAGATCGATGAAGTTGTTTTCCACTCAACATAAGTTCCCTAAACACTCCTAAATTCAAGAAATCATGGAATTATTAGAAAACAAAAAGTCGATAACATAAGTAATTTAATCATATTGGTCTAGTACTCCACAATCTAGCTCAGCAGTCTCATTAATTTTCATCAAGTAGAGAAAGCATCAACATTATATTTTTGGTGCGTCATTAAGATTTCACACAATAATGGGATGATTCTACTGTGTGAAGCTTCTTCTCTTGCACCATGTGTCCATGTCTGTATGGCTAGCGTTACTCCAAGCTACCACTTCAAACCTGTGCAAGAACCCAATATGCTCACTTGTGAAAAATTGAAGCTACTACTGGCTACTTGTAAAAGTGAATTCACCAGCATCTTCCTCATTTGAGTGGTAAACTTGTGAACTTACTCCTGCTCCATCAGTATAAGGGCAATTCATGCATCTCGAACTTTGCCATCCAGCCATGTCTCCAGAAAAGTCTCTGTAAATGTGATGAAAAACCAGTAAGGTTGCCATTAGTCTGCTATGACTGCCAAGCTTCTTCCTATTTCCTAAGTAGTTTGAGCAGACATCCATATGGAGACTAGTCTAATAAGTTGAGTAATGGGGACAAAGTTAAAACCGGCACTAATAAATCTCTCGGTGGAGACTTTGCCTAATTTTCCATGAGTGCCTTCCCAGCCATCCACCATCACTGTAACCAGTCACCGATGTGCTCTGCAGTCAAAGACTTCTAATTAGTCTCGGTTAACTTCTTTTTGGACCCGTCTCTTGTTCTGAGAAGAATATAATTTTGCCTACTTAATAAGAGAATAATATGACATTGCCGACTCCAGTTTATTAAGTCTACCATGACTGCTGAATTTTGGACCATCTCTTGTACTAAGAACAATATGATACTGCCGACTCCAGTTTAATGACGGCCAAGCATCTTCCTAGTTTCAGCAGACATCATCCATGTGAAGACTAGTTTTTCCTTCCATTCATGAATCTCTCTGCATCCAACCAACTACCATCACTGTAATAAATCACTGTCATACTCTAATGTATCAATGCAGTCAAGAGACTCAAGACAAGATGTTTTACCGACTCCAGCTGCTGGTGGGCTCAAGATATTTTGTTAATATTTTAACTTTAAAAAAACTCTCTCATGTTGATTGGATCATATAATTTAAGATATTTTTGAATCTACATGCCATCTAGGTCTGCCGTGAAGCTCTCTAGAATTCAACTAAAGATCACATGTCATCTATGTATGAACTTTGAAGCCAGCTATTTAGAATGTATGCTCGAGACAAAAAAACATTAATTGACCAATAATGGGTTGACTGTGTTGTAAATAAGAATTTAATTATATATATTTTAATAAAAACAAAAAATTGATCGAAAGAATAATGTAATACTTATATTTACGATGATAGATAGATAGATACAATGATCGGTACAAACCAAAATATGAGCAAAATATCATCCAACACCTACTTAATTTGTAAGAAACTCAAGCGGCATACAATAAGTCCAAGTCAGTGAAGAATAATATCAAATCATATATCAATCGGTGCATCGATATCCAAAAAGAGACTGAATTTGTAAATTTTATTTTTCTAAGGACAAACTTTGTAAAACTTAGTAAAAGATATTTGCATAAGGCTTATGAATTACTAAAAATTAATTAGATTAATTTTAGATTAAAAATAATTTGAAAAGAAACTTAAAATCTAGAACATAATATAAGTTATCAACTAGATTAGAGGTATGGCCTATCAAAGCAGCATGCCAAAAATAGTGCCCAAACAAACGTTTCCATTCCACGTGTGGCCAATCAGCCATAATATGCTAGGCCAATTAACTAGAAATAGACCAACGGTTGATCAGCCTAGTATACTGCGATCAATTGAAGGCTATTTGACAATCGTAATAGTTAGTTTTCAACCAACTATTGAGACATGGTTTTGGGTTCCAACAACTAGTTTTTTAACCTCTATAAATTTAGAAGATTTAACACTTATTTCTATAATGGATTAGACTTGAATCAAGTGAAAATGATTAGGAAGGCCTTGTACCATCATAGTTCTTGAGCCTTGAGTGCGCAAACTACCTTTCTTAAGTTTAGACATTATTATAAATTCATAGTCATTATAATTTTTTTAATTCTTTCTCTTGTCTAAGAGCGTATAGGTTCCTCTCTTTTTTTTTAATTACTTTTCAAAGAGTTGAAATATCCCCAAGATTGAACTTATGATATCATATACACCTTATGGGTTATTTGCCATCTATTCTAAAATATCTTTAGTGTTAATTTAGTAAAAAAATACTACATATTTTTGTTAAACATAATTAAGAGAAAATTTTGGCAATTAAAAATAGGTTCTAGTTTGGAATTGATCCAGATATGAACCAATCTAATTCTACTTATTTTGGGATCTTGAAAAAATTCTTTAAGGTTAATATATAAATCGATCAAAATTAATGGAGTCTTATTGCATGTTTTTTTCATAAATATATAATTAGATTAAATATTATTAATAAAAAATATATTGAGACCCCTCAAGTTTGGCCAATTTACACATTAACTTGAAAAGAGAAAGTATTTCAAAGACTCTCGTTTGTAAACAAGGACCCATTGTGTTCATCCATTCTTTATCATTATTAAGCCACTAATGCCTCGTTCTTTTGAAGGTATCAAAGCTATTTGGGAATCTATATTTTTCAAAGTGTTATCCAGGCAACACTTAAATTGAAAAATAATTTATCAATATTCTTTTGTACACTAAAAAGTGATTTTGGTATTTGTTATCCATGTTTTTTTACATTATAACTTTTCCAAATAAGTTATTAAGAACTATTCATTTTTCCGTAATACCCTTTATACTATAAAATATACTTAGCATACTAATTATATACTCTCCTTAATTGAAGATCAATTTTTCTTACCAAGTTATATTTTTGATGTAAATTTTATTTTTTAAAATAGAAATAAGTTTTTATAGTTCCTATTTACTAATTAAATAATAATATATCTTTTTATAAAACATTCCCATGTAGTTGGGAAAAGGCTTAGATAAGTTGAGTGAGTTGTATCTCTTTATAAAACATCGATTATTTCATAAGAAAATATTTTTGTTTCAATTATAGAATCTTTTACAAATATTTTTCTTACTTTTCCTTAAAATGCATCAAAAGTAAAAGCAAGAAGTATTAATGAAAAGGGAATTGTAATCGTGCCAAAATATTAGGGAAAGATAAAAAAATTTTATTTAATCCGTGAAAAGCCAATTTAGACATCTCTTAGATGATTAACTCTTATTTTCAATTTAAAAGCACAATGCATTTATTGTGGCGAATAATTTTCATCGTTATATTTTCCTTTATGACGGCCCAAACTATTACGGCGAATAATTGTTTCGTCGTAATAAGTATGAATTTTATTTTAATTAAAATTATTCTTTTCATTCTATTATGGAGAAACAAAACTTTCGCCAAAATAAATCTACTTATGATGAACCTATATGTGGTCGTAATAAGTCTTAATAAAAATAAAAAATAATTTTATTTTATGATCTATTACAGCAAAACAAAACATTCGCCGCAATAAATCTACTTCTTACAACAAACCTATGTGTCATCGTAATAAGTCTTAATAAAAATAAAAAAATAATTTTATTTTACGATCTATTAAGGGAAACAAATATATTGCCGTACTAAATCTACTTCTTATGACAAACATATATGTAGTCGTAATAAGTTTTAATAAAAATAAAAAAATAATTTTATTTTATGATCTATTACGGTGAAACAAAACTTTCGCCGTAATAAATCTAGTTACACTATAAGAAAAATAACTTATTATGACAAATTAATTCATCGTAATAAGTATAAAAATCATCGTAATAAGTTATTACGATGATAAAAAATTTATCGTAATACGTTTCAAAATCATCATAGTAAGGTAATGTCGTAATTACTTATTACGATGAAATTATTTTCATCAATATATAATTTATTACGATGAAAAATATTTTCGTCATAATAAATTATATATTACGATGAAAATATATCGTCATTATAAATTTTTAAAAATATAATTTAAAATAAAACTTTATTACGATGAATTAATTTTACCGTAATAGCTACCTATTACGGTGAAACTAAGTCGTCGTAATAACATCTAACCTATTACGGCAACTTAATTTCGCTGTAATAGCTACCTATTACAGCGAAATTAAGTTGTTGTAATAAAGTTTTATTTAAATTTTTTTTTTCTAATTTTTTTTATTTGTACCTATTGCAATAATTTAATATAAAATTAAAGCAATGATATTAGAAATAATTTTTGCTTCAAAATTTTCATAAAAAATTTAATAAAATTTCATTCATTTCAATAAAATCATCATATACAATGTTTTTGAAAATACATAATTAAAAAAAATACATGTACTATGGAGGAAATGAGGTCTGCTGGGATCTACTAGGAGGAATTCCGGGCACTAGCTATCGCATGTAAGTAGTGAGCTGATCAGTCGTCACCTTTAGATCCTCAATGATCTTCTGTTGCTCAGTGATGATATCCTTCTATTGACTCAATTGCTCTCGACACTCATGTAGTTCCCCTCGACACTCATGTAGTTCCCATTGGCACTCATATAGCTGCTCCTTTAATTATGAGTTTTTCGAGGATGAAGAACTACCTCTAGTTCTCGATGTACCCTTCGGTAGTGGACCCCATCCCCTTTTGTAACCAGATCTAGAACCTAAAACCTCCTCAAAAATGGCATCCTCATTGATTGGTTCTACTGTAGAGTCCTGTGAAGAAAGTCACTCTACTAACTATGCCTGCAATGAAAAGAAAATAAATTCAACATGTTTAGTATAAAACATACATTCAAGAATATTGTATTTTAATTGATAAAACTTACATAGGTATCTTCAGCTTTTTCATTTATCCATTGATTCTTCTTTTTGTCAAAATGAAGAGTATTCACAGATGAAGTCTGGATGTCTCCTCTCCGTAACAGGATCTCTCTGTAAAGAAACAATAATAGTTTAAGATAATAAATTTCATCAAAAAAAGAATAACCATAATATGAATCTTCTTTCCATGTGGTTTACCTTCCTGTCAATACCAAATATATTATGATTTGTGATTGTTGCAGTAAGACTCAACAAGTAATAGTTTAAGACAAATCATTTAGCAATAGGTACTTACATGAAGGCAACAACTAATTAGGAGTTAACAAAATTCTACTTTTCATCGTAATAGAATGAGAAAAAAATTTAATAAAAAAATCATTATACTTATTATGTTGAACATAATTTTTGTCGTAATACGTATAACTATTACGGCCAAAACACTATTTTTGCCGTAATAGAACAAAAAAAATTTAATAAAAAAATCATTATACTTATTACGGAGAAAATAATTTTCGTCGTAATACGTATAACTATTACGGCGACAATTCTATTTTCGTCGTAATAGAACAAGAAAAAAATTAATAAAAAAATCATTATACTTATTACGACGGACATAATTTTCATCGCAATACATCATAATACAAAATAAAAAATTATTTTTATTAAGGTTTATTACGAAAAAGTTTGTTTTGCCGTAATAGATCGTAAAATAAAATTATTTTTTTATTTTTATTAAGACTTATTACGACGACATATAGGTTCGTCATAAGAAGTAGATTTATTACGGCGAAAGTTTGTTTCACCGTAATAGATTGTAAAATAAAATTATTTCTTTTATTTTTATTAAGACTTATTACGACGGCATATAAGTTCGTCGTACTAAGTAGATTTATTACGGCAAAATATTTGTTTTGCTGTAATAGATCGTAAAATAAATTTATTTTTTAAAATTTTATTAAGACTTACTACGATGACTTATAAGCTCGTCATAAGAAGTAGATTTATTACGGCAAAATATTTGTTTCGTCGTAATAGATCATAAAATAAAATTTTTTTTTATTAAGACTTATTACGACGACATATAGGTTCGTCGTAAGAAGTAGATTTATTACGGCGAAAGTTTTGTTTCACCGTAATAGATCGTAAAATAAAATTATTTTTTATATTTTTATTAAGACTTATTACAATGACATATAAGTTCGTCATACTAAGTAGATTTATTTGTTTTTGATAATTTAAAAAAGATGGTATATAAGATTATCAAAGTTTATGATCATAGTTTGTACTTTTAACTTTTAAATAGAATAATAAAAATATAGTAAATTTTTTCAAGTTTGATCGATTTATATATTATCTTTAAACAAAATTAAATAAAAAATATTAAAACTTCTTTTTGGTATACAAAAAATTTCTTCATTTATTTTCATCATGAGACGTTAATATGTGATGGTCACGTGGTAGCAAATAGCAAATTTTTAAGATAATTTCAAACTTGGCTATGAAAATTAGATAGAAGAAAAATCATAGCAATTTTATAAGCACAAATTGGGCCTTTATTTTGGCTTTATTCTTTGGTGGTAAAATTTTATCGAAGAATTAGTCAACCTTTTCATTACCTAACTTAATGATTATTTTGCTTCATTTAAAAAAGTTAAAAAATTATGACCTTCACTACAAGAAAAATGACTTATTATGATGAATTAATTCATCATAATAAATATAAAAATCATCGTAATAAGTTATTATGACGATAAAAAAATTCATCATAATACGTTCAAAATTATCGTAGCAAGGTAATGTCGTAATAACTTATATTACGACGAAATTAAGTTGCCATAATAATTTTTATTTTAAATTTTATTTTTATTTTTTATTTTTATTTTTATTTGTTTTATACCTGTTACAATAATTTAATATAAAATTAAAGCAATGATATTAGAAATAATTTTTTGCTTCAAAATTTTCATAAAAATTTTTCATTCATTTCAATAAAATCATCATATACAATATTTTTAAAAATACATAATTAAAAAAAATACATGTACTATAGAGGAAATGAGGTATGCTGGGATTTACTAGAAGGAAATCCGGGCACTAGCTGTTGCATGTAAGTAGTGAGCTGATCAGTCGTCGCCTTTAAATCCTTAATGATCTTCTGTTGCTCAATGATGATATCCTTCTGTTGACTCAATTGCTCTCGACACTCATATAGTTCCCCTCGGCACTCATGTAGCTGCTCCTTTAATTGTGTTTTCCGAAGATGAAGAACTACCTCTAGTTCTCGATGTACCCTTCGGTAGTGGACCCCATCCCCTTTTGTAACCAGATCTAGAACCTAAAACCTCCTCAAAAACGACATCCTCATTGATTGGTTCTATTGTAGAGTCCTGTGAAGAAAGTCGCTCTACTAACTGTGCCCGTAATAAAAGAAAACAAATTCAACATGTTTAGTATAAAACATTACATTCAAGAATATTGTATTTTAATTGATAAAACTTACATGGGTATCTTCAGTTTTTTCATTTATCCATTGATTTTCTTTTTGTCAAAATGAAGAGTATTCCACAGATGAAGTCTGGATGGCTCCTTTCCCGTAACAGGATCTTTCTGAAAAGAAAAAAATAATAGTTTAAGATAATAAATTTCATCAAAAAAAGAATCATAGTATGAAGCTTCTTTCCATGTGGTTTACCTTCTTGTCAATGCCCAAATATATTGTGATTTGTGATTGTTGTAGTAAGACTCAACAAGTAATAGTTTAGGACAAATCATTTAGCAATAAGTACTTGCATGAAGGCAACAACTAACAAGGAGTTAACAAAATTCTACTTTTCATCGTAATAGAACGAGAAAAAAATTTAATAAAAAAACATTATACTTATTACGTTGAACATAATTTTCGTCGAAATATGTATAACTATTGCAGCCAAAACACTATTTTTGCCGTAATAGAACAAAAAAAACTAATAAAAAAATCATTATACTTATTACGGTGAAAATAATTTTGTCGTAATACATATAACTATTATGCGACAATTCTATTTTCTCCATTATAGAACAAGGAAAAAAATTTAATAAAAAAATCGTTATACTTATTACGACGAACATAATTTTCATCGTAATACGTCGTAATACGAAAATAAAAAATATTTTTATTAAGATTTATTACGGCGAAAGTTTTGTTTCACCGTAATAGATCGTAAAATAAAATTTTTTTTTTATTTTTATTAAGACTTATTACAACACATATAGGTTCATCGTAAGAAGTAGATTTATTACGGCGAAAGTTTTGTTTCGCCGTAATAGATCGTAAAATAAAATTATTTTTTTTATTAAGACTTATTATGTAGACATATAAGTTCATCGTGCTAAGTAGATTTATTATGGTGAAATATTTGTTTCACCGTAATATCGTAAAATAAAATTATTTTTTTTTTTATTAAACTTATTACGACGACATATAGGTTCATCATAAGTAGATTTATTATGGCGAAATATTTGTTTCGCCGTAATAGATCATAAAATAATTTTTTTTTTTTTATTAAGACTTATTACGACATATAGATTTGTCGTAAGAAGTAGATTTATGATGGCGAAAGTTTCGTTTCGCCGTAATAGATTGTAAAATAAATTATTTATTTTATTTTTATTAAGACTTATTACGACGACATATAAGTTGATCGTACTAAGTAGATTTATTTGATTTTTATAATTTAAAAAGATGGGTATATAAGATTATCAAAGTTTATGATCATAGTTTGTACTTTTAACTTTTAAATAGAATAATAAAAATATAGTAAATTTTTTTCAAGTTTGATCGATTTATATATCTTTAAAAAAATTAAATAAAAATATTAAAACTCCTATTTTGGTATACAAAAAATTTCTTCATTTATTTTCATCATGAGACGTTAATTTGTGATGGCATGCGGTAGCAAATAGCAAATTTTAAGATAATTTCAAATTTGGCTATGAAATTTAGATAGAAGAAAAATCATAGCAATTTATAATCACAAATCGGGCCTTTTATTTTGGCTTTATTCTTTGCTGGTAAAATTTTATCGAAGAATTAGTCAACCTTTTCATTACATAACTTAATTATGTTATTTTGCTTTTTTAAAAAAGTTAAAAAGTAAAAAAAGTCAATGATAACTTTTTTAAATGAAGCAAAATAACATAATTAAGTTAAGTAATGAAAAGGTTGACTAATTCTTCGATAAATTTTACCACCAAAGAATAAAGCCAAAATAAAAGGCCTGATTTGTGATTATAAAATTGCTATGATTTTTCTTCTATCTAAATTTCATAGCCAAGTTTAAAATTATCTAAAAATTTGCTATTTGCTACCACATGACCATCACAAATTATCGTCTCATGATGAAAATAAATAAGAAATTTTTTTGTATACCAAAACAGAAGTTTAATATTTTTTATTTTATTTTTTTAAAGATATATATAAATCGATCAAACTTGAAAAAATTTACTATATTTTTATTATTCTATTTAAAAGTTAAAAGTACAAACTATGATAATTATATACCCATCTTTTTTAAATTATCAAAAATCAAATATTATCATTCAAATTATTATATTAATTACCAAATATAATCATGATAATTTCAAATTACCGAGCATCAATCAAACATTCCCTTTTGAGAAATAAATGTTTAGCCATGTAAAAATAGAAAAAAATACTTGACAGTAGATCGCCCAGCATCTTGTTATGTCCCCATCTAATTTGGCACCATAAAATAATATTCCAAAATCATTTTGAAAAGTTTTCTAAATCTATAAATGCCTACCCCATTTTTTTGTAGGAACAGACAACAATAAGAGCGATCAATTATAGACGACATCTATAAGTACCTTTTTCTGTGCAGCAACGGTAAATGCTTCGTACCAACGTAATGAACTGAAGCCATGCAAATTGGTAGGATAGCACAATCACAATTTCACTCATCCCAATAGTTTCAAAACACTAGAAATGCAAACCAAGAAGGTGACCATCATCCTAGGGGCATCCAAAAACCCATAAAGCTGATCTATTCTTTGGGTGTTAGATGATTTATCTAAACAAACATTTACATCGCCAGTGAATTGACACTACTCATGATTCATGAATCACAATCACTACACAAAAGCCAGAATGAAAAATGGAAGGCTAGCCAGCAAATGGGCCTCGCAGCTTGTTAGCAACATGTAGGAGGTGACTGATGTTTGTGGTAGGATAATTTTGCAGTAGCTTGAGATTGGCAGTAAAATCACCTGCTAAGAGACGTCTTCGAACGAGTATCAACATGGCACAACATATCCGTAATAAGGTTTCCTGCACAAAAATGTAATACTCTTATTTTTCAACCTTAGAAGTCCTGTAAAACGAACACAACGTACAGATAGCAGAAATAGTGCAGAGAACCCAAAGGAGCAAACCTGAGGGCCTTCGGGATCGCTTAATAGAGTGTCCCAGATGTGAAGACAGTCTGTGAAGTTGAACTCTTGAGTCAATAGTAACGTGATCCATCTAAATGCGTAGAACTGTGGATTTACCTGCGATATACCATTAACATACTTTCAATTATGAGAAATGGAGGATGGTAAAGACAAATGACAATGATAGAGATCTGATAATTAAACTTAAAAGCTTACATTCTTGAGTATGATCAAATAAAACAAGTGTATGATGTCAGTACTAAAATTCAACAACACTACACTGCTCCAATATCAGTACTCTAGCATTTCAACCACATATCATTATTTAACAAATAGCAATCACCATTTTTAAAACACTGTGAAAGCACTTTAAACTCATCTCCTTGACACATTTTAATTAAGCATAAGGCTGCCCAGGATTCGCAATTAGGATCTTGGGAAAAATGTCTAAAGCAAACTCTATTTCCATAAAATATAAGTCGTTTGAGCAATAAACTTTTGTCCAGGATCATTTATTGTTCTTTGTATGAAAGGTCCAGCTATAAGACATAGCAGATCAGGACTTCTTGAATTTTCTCCTCGACAGTCTCTTATGGATGGTTTGGGTCATTTTCATCCTAACCTCAATTGTTATTTTCCAGAACTAACATTTGCATTTCCTCTTGGAGATAAAACTATCTACCATCATCATAGACCAAACAACCTCGAATCCAAATAACAATGACTGACATGAAGTGCAAAAAATGAGAATGGAGAGAGGACAGACTGAAAATGCTTTCAGAGTAACAGGGGCCTCCTAAAGGTGTGCAGCAAAAAGATACTCATTTGGTGAAGCCAGGAGCTGACTGACAAACTATGCAATGACCACTACAAATAGCTACATTCATACTGGAATACCCTTCTTAATAGAAATTAGCTTGTTAATTACATAGAAAATCCATGCCTTGATGGTTTTATAAACCCCTTCTATCATAGTAGAGATGTCATGCCCCTAACATTCTATCAAGATCAGTTAACACACAAATGAAGTTTCTTCAGCAAGCAGGGAAGTGAAGGCAACCAACCAGACACCACAGTGAGATTACTCGATCCATATTCATATAGCAGCTTCAGAAAGTTTCTTAGAAAAAGAAAAAAAAAAAACACTTCACATAAAAACCATATCAGCTGCTAATGTCAAATCAAGAAAAAAATTATGTTCAAAATATAGGAATTTAAGCTTCATCCTTTAACTTGCTACTTGAAATAACAGAGAAGCGTCTGAATCCAAAACTGTTGACCCTCACTGCAAACTGAAAAAAGCCAAAGCAGTGAAGATATACCTTACAAGATTTTCTCTAGATAAGACACAATCATCTATGCTGATCTGGAGCTTAATAATACTATTTAAATATTTTGTAAAAAATTGTGAAATTAATAGACCACCAACAGAAAGATAACTAACAAGACATTTCATTCATAATCATTTTTTGGTATCTAAACCAATGACAGTCCCTCATACTCATGCAACTCCACAACTTTGCAGTGAAGAACTTATAGTTTCAAGCAGAAAATGCAAGATACAACTTTGACTGCTATCATAATCATTACAAACGCTAATCAAGGAATCCTTGCATGATTTGAAAAAGATTCTCTTAAATGCTGTGAAGGAAAAAATTATGTGGAAAACACAAACTTGTCAAACCATTCAAGCAACTCCATTTTTTCAAAAAATCTTACTTTCGTTGTGACCTCTAAATGACGCCACAGCTCTTCATCATGTCTTTTTAGAAGATGTGATAATTTGGCAATTGTAGAACGTATACCAACAACACTATTGTCAAGCTGCTTGCAGAAATTATCCCTGAACCCACTCAATAACTCGACAAAACAAAAAAATGTGTCTGCTTCTACATAGGCCTGTATGCATCACAAAAGTAAAGCTAGTTAGTGAAACACAAAGGTAGTGAGAATAATAAAGTGAAGTTGTAAGGAAAAAGAAACCAAATTCTTCCAAAATCAAACTTCAGTAATATAAATTTGATATTATATTCTTTCAGAAATTTTCAATTATATTCATGCATATTGACTATGATTTCTTCAGATGGGTGCAAAACAATCCTTATGAGAGAACTTCTTAAGAGAACAATGTCATCTCAGTCTCACATCACAAAAAGGTGTTTTTCAAAAGTTAAGGCAAGCTAAGAATCATTAAACTAATGTTGCAAAAGAAATTCAGCAAGACAATTATTTTTCTCAGGTAGATTTCCTTAAATATAACTAATGTCAAAAAAATAATAATTACAATTCATCATCATGATTCTTAAAAGCTACAAAGTTAGCATAGCAGTTTGGATCACACTGAAGTAATTTAAGTAAAACTGAAGTTCCAGTTCATCTAAAGATAGCAAATTCCCTTGTTAATGACATAATTTGTTTTGGTATTGCTTAACTGGTTCATATGTGAATAGATTCACAACAATGACAGCTGTATGAAAATTATAAGTAACAGGTTTTTGAATCTTTAGTCTTTCCCCTTGGGTTTTAGTGAAAAATAACAAAGCATTGCTCCTTATAGACCATGATTGGATCTTTTATTTGGAGTTTTCCTGAACCTGAATCAAATATGGTCTCAAGCTCTTACAATTGACCATAATTTGACCAGTATCATGCGCTCCAGATGGACTCAAAAGCTCAGAAAGTTGCCTTTTTGACACATGTACATGAGGTATGTTGTAAAAGAAGAGCATACTGATCATTGGATGAAGGATGGGTTTGACCACATAGAAATGTTGTCATCATCACTTGATCACAAATTCTTTTCACTGCTTTGTTTTAAGGATTGTCTACTCATTAATGCAGCTTCTTCATATTGACTAAATCTTTCCATACTTGATGTAATGGGTTTACCATGTAACTTTTTTAAAGAAAAAAATTCATATGAAACAGCTTGACTTCAGATTTCTCTTTTTCATCTGCTCTTATAACCTCATCTTTTAAATTCCCTTGTAATGATTTTCTATTTCAAAAAAATTAAAAATAATCAAACGCTGCTGCATTTACAAGGCTATGACTCTTTCAACTGTGAATATTCCTTCATAATTTGTCAATCATAGCGTCCTTGGTTAAATTGTTCCATCCACACTAAACATAGAAGCTAGAGCAAGGAGTCAAAAACCATCAAAACAAGTTAGTACTACTAGCATCATATTATTATAACCACTCCAACAAGAAATTGGTACTAATATAGGCATTGGGATGCTAGAGAAGGAAGCAATGATGGTGCACTATAGAAGGAGGTAGAGGAGTAGCGGCTCTGACATGACGGTTTGTGTTTTATGGCCTCTCTGCCATCACCTACTGCCTTTAAGCCGAGAACCCAGCATTCCTATCCTTCTCATCCCTTATTTGGTTATCAAGTGGCTCATTCACCTGCCTAAAAATTTGTCTGAGGGAGAGACTAAATGAGCCTTCTCATATTCACTCAAGAATTCATCTTGAGGCAGAAGGTGCACAACCTCCTACCTTGAGTCAGTATGGGACAGACTGGTTCTATAACCAGTCTGCATCAAACCAAAACCACAGTTAACCTCAAGTAGGAGATCTTAGAATGCAACCTTTGGCTCTCATATGGTTACTTTTCTAGACCCTCATCTTTCAGCTTCTTTTATCACAAAGGTTTACAGTTTAGTAATAACTAGGAATTGTTTTGTCGTGATGTTTAAGGATGCAAAGCATCCTTCATAAGAAATTTCAAGTTGTTGAATCTATTGAAGATAAATACATTGTTCAATCCATGTCAGACAAGCATATAGGTTATCTTAGCATTCATTCAATTGTCCCCATATGAGGTTCCAAATTGCACCCAAGAAAAATAAGCAAGCTATTCTCATTCTCCCATTGATCTTTCTCATTATTATTTTTTCCTTATCTTCCACATGATCTTTGAAAATTTGGTCAACCGAAAAGGGAGGATCATGTAAGATTCTTATATTCAAAGCAATGACCGTTTGTTCAAGTAATTAATTTAGTTGCTCAAACTCAATGATGCATTATTTTTATGAGCATCTCATCACATTGCATGCCCACAAAAGATTTTTTTGGTTTCTTTGTGAAAGTCTCAAGTTTAGCTTGACACCATAATGAATGAAAGCAATGACTGCGGAAGGTCAGATTTGATTATATTCTTCAGATATTTTTCCACTTCTATTGGTCTGATACTTTATTTTTACAAGTATGTCATTGCAATGCATGTACACAAAAGATTTTCTACCTCTATAAGACATGGTGAAAGACCCAAGTTTAGCACTATGCCACAATTCATAAAAGCAAAATCTTGGGCAGCCCTGATTTGGTTATATTCTTAAAATATTAAATATCCGCTATAAATTTAGGGTTTAACCTTGAAAGAAACTGATTTGTGCTAAAACTTGAAGATTAGGATAAGAATGGTAATATAAAATAAAGTCAGTATACTTTAAGCTTGCTGGTTTTAACCTTAAAAAATCCTTTAGATAAAGAAGAAAATGTGGTTCTATGATCGATGAGAATACATGAAGAATAAATCTATAACATCTATAGCAAAACAACTGAGCCCAAGATGTCAACATTAGTCTTGGAAAAAGCCTAACAAGAATATGGCATCATGAACAGGAGAAGTACTCGAAAATTGTCATCTAACAAGGAGAAAAGAAAAATATAACAGAAGACGTCCACATTTAACTCCCTAGTGTAGTCACTTACATGTTTAGAACCTTTGCCACTATCCTCATATTCTTGAACTTAAACCCCTTTAGTAGGACCAACAACTGAAGTAAGCAAATAATAATTCATCCACTAAATAGGACCCCTTTTAGAAAAACATCACGCTACAACTTAGAAGGCACCAGAAAAGCAACCATCCTAGAGTAGCATAATATATCAACCTAAAATGACATATATAATTCAATGTAACTAAACTATCGTCAAGCCTTACTTCTGTAGCTAGTCATGTACATGCTCGATGGAAGTCCTAATGCCTAAGAGCCACTTAAAGCTTTGCTCTTGCATTTTACTCAGACCATAGAATTCTCATCTGCTTATTCTGTTCCATCTCTGTTCTGATTTCCTCATACCAGATTTCTTAATCTTCGTTCTTTTCATGTGACATACATAAGCCGTCGTTCTACAGAAAGGAAGGTCAAAATCTAAGAAAATTTTGAAGTCAAACAGAGTGGGATGCTTTTAAGGTTTGTTTTAGAAATGTACATGGTTCTGCAAGCTTGAACTTTTACAGAAGAATCCATTAAATCCTTAAATTTCTTTCTTAAAATGTATGCAATGTGAAAAGCCAATATAAACCATGTGTGATTTAACTATGTTGTATGCATATTAAAATAGAAGAAACAAACAACTAGCCAAGGTAAAGAAAACCCTCTGAAAATTCATCTATCAAGATTAAGTTTTAACATGTTTACAAAATCTCAAAAAAATGAGTAAAACCACCTCAAGCAGATTGGTAGTAATATCACATAATCCTTACCGCATTATTCTCATCTGGATCATTCCTGAACACATAGAAAAGAGGTGCTAAAACTTCATTCATCCCTTGTACATATCTTATACCAGGATTTAGTTTTGCAAAGATAATTAGTATGCGCCTCAAAGACTCCTGAAAACAAAAGAACGAATACAATCAGCCCAGTGAAGCTGATGTATCAATAACAGAGAAACATGATATGAAGAGAAAAAAAGCTCGCCTGATTGGACTTTGCAAAGGAAGAGTTGCCAGAGAAAAATTGCATGTCCGGATGTGTACGTTTGACATCACGATCAATCTGTTCTATGATCTCTGAGTCCTGAATGGTTAAACATTGTTAATCTACTTGACAATGTGTCAGCACCCAGGAATGAAAAGTGCATAGACAAGTGTAAATAACATATAACTTGTAGGAAGATCTTAGTTCAGTAACTAATGCCCAAATGTTTACCATTGACCTGTGGTCTCAAAGTTACAAATGGTCTACAATGGACTTCAGATGCGGATACCATCCACTTGTTTTTACCAAATTTTTTTTAAAATTGGGTTATATATAGAGGCAGACTTAACTACATTCGAATATAGTCAGGTTCAGAATCTGGTCACCTTCCCCATCCTTCTATCTTTATATGTACATGTATCAAACTACTCCTTCATACAGATGTATCTTTAGGTTTACATTGCATATATCCAAACCATCTAAGCCATCCTTTCCTTAATGGTGCTACTCGATCTTTTTATAAATAATTTTATTATTATTTTATCTTTTTTTATTGCTCTGCATCTATCTCAACATTTTCATTTCAGCTACATTCATTTTATGTACGTATTTTTCTAACTATTCAACAACATTTCATATCATAAAGCATAGCTGATTTTATTATTATCCTATAAAATTTTTCAACTTGTCAGTTACCATATGATCACATAATATTTTAGTTGCTCTTCTCCATTTTATCCAACCTGCTTGAATTTTATGAACAATATTATCTTTAATTTCTCATTCCTTATAAATAATCAATTATAAATATTAAAAATGATCATTTTTACGAACTTCAGGCTCTTCAATTTTTACTCTCCAATAGTCTTTATTTCTAATTGTACTAGAATTATATTCTATATACTCTATTTTCATCCCACTTAACTTAAAATCTTAGATTCTAATATATTTTTTTATAGTTCTAACTTACAATCGCTCCAGTCTTATTTTTTTTACTAGTACATATCATTTACAAATAACATGCACCATGAATATTATCCTGAATATGACTAGTAAGCTCATCTATAACTAAAGCAAAAAGATAAGGATTAAAGGCTGATCCCTAATGTAAACCTATTGTCGTAGAAAATTCACTAGTATTACCATCAATAGTTTTTGCACTAATAATTGCTCCATCATATTATATCATTCATTATGTTAATATATCTAATAGGTGTTTTTTCTTTTTCTAACACTCTGATTTTTTAGATACTTTATTATATGCTTTCTTTAAATCAATAAAAACCATACGGAATTTTTCTATTTTCTTTATACTTCTCCATTAACCTTCTAATGAAGAAAATAGCTTGTATAATCAACCTTTTTAATATAAACTAAATTAATTTTTTAATTTATTTGTAGTATATCTCAACCTATGCTTAATTACTTTCACTCAAAGTTTCTTAGTATAACTTATGAGCTTGATATTGTGATAGTTAAAAGCAATTTTGGATCTCTTTTATCTTTATAAATTAGTACAATCGTACTCTTTCCTATTCATTAGGCATTTTTCTAATTTCTAACATCTTATTAAATAAATTTGTCGCTCAAGTTACTTTCTCATCACCTAAACATTTTCAAACCTCAATAGAAATCTTATCAGGTCTCATAACTTTTCTATTTTCATCTTTTTCGGTCTTTTTACCTTAGATGTGTTAATTCTACTAGTATACGCCAAAATTTTATCCTTAATGAAACTAATAAGGCATTCTAAATTGTCTCTAGTCTTTCTCAAAATCTCTATTATATACGCTAAAATTTCATATATATATATCTTAACATCTTATAATTTTTATATACTTCTCTATTCGTACATTTAAGTAGTTTTCATAATCTTTTTTAGCCTTAACTGCTAATTAAACTTCCTATTCCAACATCAGATTTCTTTATCATATAGTTTTTTTCCTTTTGATTCTCCTAAAACCTCTACAGTTAATCGTAAATTAGAATTATAACAAAATGCATTAGAATCTAAGGTTTTAGATTAAGTAGAACAAAAACAAAATACATAGAATGCAATTTAGTATAATTAGAAATGAAAATGAATGTAGAGTACAAATTGGGGATCATGATGTTACTAAAAATGATTATTCTCGATATTTAGGATCAAATATTTAAAAGGAAAGAGAGATTAAGGATTATGATGTTATCCATAGGATTAAAATAGGTTGGATAAAATAGAGAAGCGCAATTGAAATATTATGTGATCATAGAGTATCTGCTAAGTTAAAGAAAAGTTTTATAAGACAGTTATAAGACCATCTATGCTTTATGACATAGAATGTTGGGTAGTTAGAAAAATAAATGTAGTGAAAATGAGAATGTTAGGATGGATGTGTGGTACTATAAGAAAAGATAAAATAAGAAATGAAACCATTCGTAAAAGGTAGAGGTAACTCCAATTGAGGATAAATTAAGGGAATAACTTAAATAGTTTGGATATGTGCAACGTAAACCCAGAGATGCATTTGTGCGGAAGACTGATTTGATATATCTAGAGAAAAAAAGGGTAGTGGTAAGCCAAAAATCAAATGGGAGGAAATGATAAAAATAGACTTGAATTTTTGCATCTTATAAAAAAATGACTTAGAATAGAACTGAATGAAGAAAAATGATTCATGGAGCTAACCCCAACTAGTTGGGATTAAAGCTTTATTGTTGTTGTTGTTGTTTATAACATAATGGTGTTTCTCTAAAATGGAACACAGATATGTACAGACCGCATGTCACATTCAATCTGAAAGCAGTACCTGAAAGTGTTGATTCCAAATGCTGGTCTTTCCAAGGCTCAGAGGGTGTTCCCCATGAGTAATTTTAGATCTCTGGAGCAAGCCACTTCCTTTGTAATTTAACTCTTCAATTTTGGAACCAGCTGATTCCTCCAATCTACGCGTGATTTCTGACTGACTAGCAACAGAAGCTTTCAGAGGCCATAGAATGGGATGATAAAAGACAAATACATAAACAACCATATTAAATGTATGAATGTTACATGTTCTTCTATGGTTGGATATCATTCACTTATTGTGTAACTATATTCATATAAGCTTGAGTGCCATATTTTGCATTAATGACTTCAATGGTAGAAGAAAATATAACCACTGGTATGAAAACCTGTAGAGCACTTACAGGATTCAGCAGAAGATCATCTTTGAAAGCATTGTATTGAGACCGTTTCTTATCCAATTCATGTGCCCATAGTGAGCGGTCATGTGGCAAATACCCCAATAGAAGCTGCTCACTACCAAAAAAATTAAATCAATTTCGAATATGAGGAGAAAAATTTCAAAAAATAAACTGAAATACAAATTTTATTTTACTCAAGGCTCCTCTAATTGCCAATGTTGCTATAGCAGCATTTTGAAGGTGAATTAGCAGCACTATTTGCTAATATATTCTTTTTATGTCTACTGTTTGAGTCAGAATTTCATAATTTTAAAAGGGTGTCTCAGTATCGGGCACCAAGGGACTATAATGCTTAGGTAGCAGAAAGGTGCACAGGCTAATGCTTAGACAGTTTGCATTACAAATTAACAAAAAGCAACTTAAATTTCATAAGTATATAAAATGACTATAAATCTAATATATGTATATTGTAAAGCTGAACGAGTTCTGAACAGAAAACCAATAGCTTTTTCTTTTATACCACATGCACATGTAAGTTAAATAGCATTTAAATCGTATTATTTAATAAATATAGGAATAAAACATCAATATATGAAGCGCCGGGAACTCAAGGTGTAATGTTTCAATCTTTAGAATTTCTTAGTGAGAAGTCCCGTGAAGGACGAGCATGAAAGAGGGAAGCATGAAGGGTGCCAAGAACACTATTGGTGAGAAGCTCGCTTACGTGCGGATCCCTAAACCTATCCAAGAAGAAGTTTTTTTCCTCCACTTGAATTCTTTTTTTAAAAAAAAATTCTATCTCTTACTTTTAAAGACCCTCTCTCAATATCACGATGATTCCCTATGTCCCATAAATTATCGTAACCATAAGCTTATAGAAGAGTTTTATTTCATTTGAAATCTATTAGGGATGACAATTTTCCTCGTTTGGCCATTTACCCAACCGGTACCGTTTCTAACGGGTCGGGGTCTAAACGGCTTAACGAGTAAATGGCCGTTAATGGCTAAACGGATAAACGGCGAGGGATGGTATCCTCTGCCCCATCTCCGTTTATCCATTTTCATCCCCGTTAGCTTTAATATAATATATTTTAATTATATATATTAATATTTAAATATTAAATATTTTAAATAAATAAATATATACTAAAAAAATCTAGTAAAACACGTTTGAATCTCCCTATATGTTCTCTTCTTTCATGCAACCGCACTGAACATTAAAGCTAGAACTTTTTATTAGTATTTTTTTAAGCTTTTAATAAATTATAAATTTAATGAAATAATTTTATTTTTTTATGTAAATGGCCAAACAGGTATCCGTTTGCTCGGTTAGGTATCCCCGTCCCCGCCCCGTTAACTATAACGTTTAACGGATGAGAATGGGAAGGTTTTCTAACGGAGAGGAGCCTGGTAGAGGCCGCCTTAGGCCATTCCCGGGCCGTTGCCATCCCTAGAATCTATCATGTCTTATTTTTAAGCAAGACATCTATTTTTCAAATTATAGTTCCAAATCAATTAAACTTTTTTTAAAAGTTTAGAAATACTTTTATCTAATACATCTATTTTATTTATATTATGCCTCTTTAGGTTCCAGAAGTTGGAAGTGATACATAAAAAAAGAAAAAAAACTATTTTAAAATTTAAATTTAACCGTATAAAATGGAAAGAAAAGTGTATTTAACGGTCTTATTTTCTATCTTTAGTTGAAACTTTCAGTGATGTAATCCAATCATGTGATGCCTAATACAATAATACTCCAATCTGCCACAACCAAATATATGATCCATTCCTAAAGATAAGCATATTATCTAACCGACTAAGACCTAAACATGTTTGGGCACATGTTAAGCGGCAAGTACGTATATTGGGGCCAGCTAGGTGGTTGGGTGCTAAGCATGTGGATGGAGGGACCACCTAGGAGGTCTAGGTGGTCACCTTTAGAATGGCATAGAACTTCAATCGCATCAAAGGACCTGTTTGGATGCAATCAAATCTCTTGGTTTTTTATGGAATTAAAGCAGTCTGATGGAAATCCCAATTCTTAAGGGAATACAATCATTCAAGCTCGCTAGTCGATAAGATTTGAAAGGTTCGAAAAAAGATGGAAAGAAAGAAATTCTATGGGAGAAAGAAAATCTACTCGTTTTGGTTTTTCTAACCCACATCTTGCCAGTGAAGTCCATCACTCAATTTCTTGAAACAAAACAATGCCTCTTCAAACAAAACAGCATCCTCCATAAACCTGTTCTTATCTCATCTGCCCCCTTACTCTTCCATCCTTTACTCACATTTCTCTAATATTTTTCATCTCATCTTCATTGCTCCCAAATTTAACTAAAAATCTGGTTTCATAACAAATATGGAATTCAATATGAAACAGACGTAAAAAGTATCAAATTCCCAACTTATACTTAACAAGTGCTTGTATCGTGGAGATATGGTAACAATACAGTCAAACTATTAAAATAAAAATTGTTCATGATTTTTTAATGGCCAAATGGTTTTCTAGTAACTAGTTAAGAATTAACCAAAGATTCATGATTTTGTGGTTTGCTCATGACTCATTCAAGCCTTAAGGAGATCACAACTAAAAAGGTATATGTTGCTCTTGGTGGCAGCAGTGTCCTTATTCTTTGTTACTCTTGCCACTCCCATGTTTGTTTCAAATGAGTATGTGGACACAAATATGGTAATAGATTTACCTGACTTATTTTTCAATATTTTTTTTTGTTATTTCACCATTTAACTTCTTTCCAACCCCCCTTTCAAGGGGAAAAATATTTGCTATTAATCAACCCCAATCTTTCAACCATGCATGGTAACAACAATTTTCCTTTTGCAGTGCCTTGTTGCTAACACATTGGTTTGAGAAGTCTACAGTGCTACAGATTCTTTGTGCGATTTTTAATTACTATGATCATAACTATCAAGCCTTGTCCCCATCTTCTACCTCATGGAGGGATTCAGATTAGCAAAATATAAGAATAAATAAAGCTGAATTTTCATAATTCATAACATCCTTAAAAAAGAAACTATATTATCTAAAAATTAGAAACGCAGCGCAGCAGATTCTATTGTTATAATGAATAAGAATATCGACCCAATGTATGAACAGAACAGACGAGGAGAAAAGCCTTTAAAATTCATGTTCTGAAACGCAATTAACTCAGAGCAAACCTAAAAAAATTCAAAACCAATCAACTAAAAAACATAAAACCGGAAACAGGGATGGATTCAAGACCTTCCATACAGTATGACGGATTCCAGAGCCATCCGGAATACCCTGGCACGCCAATCTTCTCAATTCCCCAAGATTTAGCACCTTCTTCGACAACTAATCAACACAAACAAATCACCAAACAAAACTGAAACAAGATTAAACCAAATTCAGATCATCGAAAGCACAGAAACCCTAACCGTGAGCTCGAACTCAATCAGGAGCTGAGATTGGAGGGAGTCCTCCTCCGAAGGGACTCTCGAAGGGCTCGGTTCCTCTCTGGCCACGTTGGCGAGGGGCGGGGGCGGAGGAGGAGGGTCGGATCGCGGCAGCGGCGGCGGCGGCAGTGGAGGTCGCGGTGGCGGATCGGGGGAGGGTGGTTTGGCGGCGTATGGGGCGTCGGAGGGTTGGGAGGACCAGAGCGGGCTGTTGAGCCATTCGGGGACGCCCTTCTTCCCCACCATCCCCTTTTCCCCACCCCGTTTTGCTGTTCCTTTCTCTCAGAACTCGTGCCGTAACGTATCGGACAATCGGCGTCCCTCCCTTTCGTTTTGTCTAAGATTCCAAATGGCGATCGGTTGGCTGTCGCCGGAGCGGAAGAGGGGATCCAGAAGAAGCCGGCTGGAGGACGTTTTTATAAATTTAGGCAACGCCTGGAAAATACCTTTACCGCAAAAGGGTTCACACGTTTTCACTCGCTTGTCACACGTGCTAAAGTGTTCCATTTCGAGGTCCCCGGGGCCCCTGATATCATCACCCTCCGCCGCTCTCTAACCACCCTTCCCTCGCTCTTGCAGCCTATTTGCATTCCCATTCGCTTCCGCTCTCTCGAAACCCTAGCTCTGCCCAACTCTGGGTCCCGGGGTTGCCACAAGGACTTCTTGTCATCCTCGCCAGAGACGAAGCGGAGATGTACGCGGACCGGATCGCGGCGGGGCGGAAGAGATCCATCAAAGATCGTCTCGACGGCAATCTGGTGGATGATCCCGGCCTAGCCAGGCCAGTGAGCGGGAAAAGGTTCAGTTTTTTCTCCGTTCTTGATTCGATTACAGTGACACTGTTATTAGAATTTTTTTTCTTGATTTCATTTTGCTTTAGGAGCAATTAAAGACAGTTTTCTGATTCCTAATTTTATGAATAGTGCATGAGATTAGGTAGAGTTAGGGTTTCAGATGGTCTGGGTTTTCTTTTTTCTTGTGGAGAACTTGTGTGCAAGAAAGCGCAGTCTCGTTGGTCTGCTCTTTTTTTTTTTTTGAGTTTTAGGGATAAGGTTTTTGGGAGGTTTGAATTGTCTTGATATTTCATAGATGAAGAAAAAAGATGTCTTCTTTATTAATAATGTCAGGGGAAAATGCCATTTTTGCATGCTTTACATGCTCAGGTTCATCATGCTTGAGAACTGGTTTGATGTTATAGATGTTGAAGATTCGTTTTTCTGGAATTTGATGTTAAAAATTGGGAGTGCAACACTTACATTTAATTAGGTCACTTTCAATTAGTTCTTCATTTGTTGTAAATGTAAGAGCTTCTGTGTATCTCAGGGCCACTTAAGAGCAAGACAAGTGACAGTCTCTGATTTCATTTAGTATTTGTCTGTAAAGGGTTGCATATATACTCATTAGTTTTCACTAAAACTTGGCATATAATTAATTCAAGTTATGTCCAGGCTTTTAGGAAATGAAGGGTCAAGATTCAATACATGGATTATGTGGGAAATATCTTTTGATTATAGCCTGTCTGTGAAGTTACAAATGTTGATTTCACAGGAGGCATATGCTCTTTATGAATATCTAATGCCAAAAAGGTGTTTAACAAAGGGAGTTTGTCTTGTGAAATATAACTGCATTTATTATCTCCAATCCCATTCAGTGGATCAATCATCTGAACACCTGCAACCATGACCATAGTCTTGGCATCATTGGACAGGCATGGTGTTCGAAATGGTAGTTGGGAAGTCATACACAAACAATCTGTCCTATATATTGCATTCTACATGATTACAACTGATTTTTTAGTTGGCTTTAAGGTCACTCCCTTTCTTTATATGCTTAAATGCTTATGACACCATGATGAGATAAAGATTTCATACATACAAATGATTATTATCTAGGTTTAGTGCTGTTATGTTTTGTGCGTGCTACATTTATATCTTTAGTCAATCTGACTTGCTTTTGTCTGCACACATATTGATTTAATTTTTGATTTTGATTAGACTCTAAATTTTGTTTGGAATGGAATCATGGAAGCTAAAGCATAACAATTTCCAACTGTTTAACATTATTGGCATATTTAGATAATGTAGGCCTACTTGTATCTACAATAGATCTTTGTAAAAGTTGCAGAAGGATTATGATTGACATGGGTGTTTGGTGTTCATGGGACAGAAATTGCATCAACATAGGTTGTAGTCATTGAGATGTGAAACATGTGACTTAGTAGATTCTGCATGATTTGTGGGTTGTGCAACAGACACTTGTAGATTTGAGAAGGCAATTAGATTTAATGATTCATTAAAGGTTTGTTATGGGATTGTGAATTTTAATAGCAATGGCTGAAAAGAGAATAGCTTGCATAAGTATAATGTAAACTAAGTTGAAAATGCATGGTGGAGCTGCTTTAAGGAGATGGAGCTGCATGAGGGTGAAAGAGTGATTAACAATGCTAGAAATTTAGTTGATGTTTTTATTTTAAGGTTTATTTAGTTTTTAGTGGTTTATTATCTGCTTTAGTTGTTAATATGCTGAAATGATTTGTGTTTTTTTTTGTGTGTGTATGTGTCAAAATTCATTTATGGAAAACTCTATGATTTGTGTTCTAATATTAGGAAATGGAAAAGACGGTTTAAAATTGAGTTGTAGAATTGCTTCAAAAAAATGAAGTCAAACTTGGGGCATTGTAACCTATGGCATAGGTTTTAAATATGCTGGAAACTAATTTTATGTTATTTTATGAATGGCATTATTAGCAATTGCCAAAGACTCATACAAATAACTGAACACAAGGAGACTTTCATGTTCCACTTCTGAACAATTGTATCCAGCTCTCGAGGAAGCTATCTTGATTTTTCGTTGGTTTTATTATTTTGTTTTTTACCTGTGATATTATTCTACATTATGAGATGTTCATTTTCCTTTATATGGTGCTGTGATATTGACAGATGATGAAATTGGCTTTTCCCTATGTGCTAACCATCTATATTTTTGTTTAACTGTTTCTGATGTCTGTCACAGGCAGCGGCAAAGTGATGAGAAATGGACTCATGATCTATATGAGGATGATGAACAACCTAAAACTTCAAGTATAATTATAGCTGAAATACCAATAATTGTGATCAGAAGTAGTTCCTTTTCAATGTCTTTCACTTCTTTATGATGTTTGCTCTTGATGGATTGTATTTAAAGGACCCATTGGTCCCAAAGATCTTCGACTGAAGCTCCAGAAAAAGGTTTGCGGCAAGCTGTTCAAGTTAGGAAGGATTCAGGAGTGCAGGATCTTCGTGAAAAGCTTTCTGGTACAATGCAACCTCAGCCACCAAATACTGACCTGCCAAAAGCTAGGCCAGTATCGGAGATTGCTAAAATTGTTAAGAAAAACATCAGTTCTGTTGAAGCAGCTGTACCAGAAACCAGAAAATCTCTAACCCAACTTCAACTAGAAAGACATCTGAGAAAAAGGTGCAAATCTTGTTGATATCCATATAGTTTTCTTTTGCAGTTCTGTGGAAGTTGCATCTCATATGTGGCATTGTCATGAAATTCTTGGCTAAAATGCATGTGTCAGATCTGCATATGGATTGTCATCTATAATCTTAAAAACTAAGGGCCCGGATGCAATGTGATATTGTCATGTTATTAAGTGCTATCTATTTTCATGGGTCTAAAATAAGAATGACCAAAAAAGTATTGGTGGAAAGATTCCTAGCGCATGATGATGCAAAGCGATAGATACTCTTTTAGAATTATGCATATACTGTGTATACTATGCTTGTTCCTGGAGCTGCTTGGAACATTTGTCTCTTAGTGGACACAATGATTTCTAATAATATATATATATATATATATCCTCTTAGTTCAATCATTTCCGGCAAACAATGTTGGCATCTAATGTGCAATCTTATGCATGGATGTGTATTTTCTTGGCGTTGGGCACTTTTGCTGATTTCTGGATATTGATATCTTATGGCTACTGAATCCACGTTTGGAACTATAGTGACATGCAGTCAAATATTCCAATACCCCTCTGCCATTCCAACCACAAAACTCCAAGGGTGTGTTTGATATTTGAGAACAATTCTGGTTTCTATTTTCGTTTTCATAAAAAATAGAAAACTCTTGTGAAAACGCATTTGGTGATGGAAAACTAAAAAAAAGAAAAAAGAAAATAAAACACCAAAATAGCTGAAAATTGAAATAATTTAAAGATATTTTTATATTTTTCATCAAAACAAAGAAGAGATAGAAAACAAAAGTTAAAGATCTTAAAAACATGGGAATGAATGGTGTGCACTTTAATTTTTTTAAGAGATGTTGTTTATAATGAAAATAGTAAATAGAAAATAATTTTTGTTCTCATTTTCCAAACGGACATTTTAAAAATTGGAAAACAGAATAAAAACTATTTGAAAAAATATAAACAGGTTTTTTTTTTCAAAAACAAAACACAACCTAAGGGTGTGTTTGGTTTTTGAGGATAATTTTGTTTTCCATTTTCATTTTCATAGTAAAAAAAACCATTTGTGAAAATACATTTGATGATTGAAAATAAAAATAGTTTTTTTGGAAAACAAAACTCCAAAGTAGCAAAAAAAATAAAAACAATTTAAAGATATTTTCGTTATATTCAATCAAAACAAAGAAGTGTATAAAACGAGGACCAAAGAAATTGAAAACATGAGAGTGAATGGTATTCCTGTTAACATTTTCAAAGATGTCATTTATAACTAAATTAAAAGTTAAAAGATAATTTTTGTTCTTAGTTGCCCAATGCATTTTCTAAAGATTAAAAAGCAAAAGATGAAAATTGTTTTCAAAAAATAAGAATAGAAAATGAAAACAGAAATCATTCTTGAATGGGTTTGCCAAATTATGTAGGTTTACTCCACATCCTGGCTACTGTATTTGGAATAGCTTTACTTCCGTGTATTATTCTATTTCTCTACATTTTTGGCTGTATTGATCTTTCCTTGGGGAAAAAGCAAACATCTTGTATGCATTTTCAAACTACCAAGTTGTGGTCTGCTATCTACTTTCTTAACCCATTTGTTGAACCTTGCAGTCTGAATTGTCAGTAGACCGTTTCCTTCTTTCTCTAGACCTTGAGAAGTATCTAATAACATTCCAGGTAGAGGAGGTATGCACCTATATACTTTTAATTCTTGTGATTATCCTTCTTTTCTTTGTCTCTATGTGTGGATGCATGCATCCAATTTTTGTTTATACTTATAATACATATGCAGGTTGACATGACAGCTCTTATGCACATGACTGATGGTGATCTCAAGGCTCTAGGAATTCCAATGGTAAATGTTTAGCTTTTGAAATGTCCAATAAAATTTTCAACTGTCTTTTCAAGTTTATAAGTTAATACAAAGAAGGATTATGTCTGTAACTGTTGAGCATTAACTACTAATATTTCCCTAGCCTGAGACCACTGCTATTTCAACATTTACTGTGATCAAAAGTTTGTGAAAGAATCTGAGAAGGATTACTTAAATGAATATTGAGCATTAACTGCAGCGAGTTTTTCTTTTCTTCCAAAGTTTTTACTGCTACTACTAATTTTGTTTCCCGAATTTGAGATTGAGATTACAGCCACCATAACTTCTACTGTTATGTATAATTTGTCAAGCAATCATAGAGGATCACATAAATTTGGTTGAGCAATAACTTAAATAAGTTTATTTTTTCATGAGGTTTAGCTTTTAATAGGTATCATCCAAGGTTTGTTGTCCCAGTGTTGGACCACATACCCTACCACTCTAATATAGTGTCAGTAGGTTTTGGTGTGTGGATCGGTTCAACATACTCAGTTCAGTATCGATAGAGTATGGTACATCCGGTATGGAATAGTATGCAATAGGATGACATACCATGGGATCAGTTGTTGCCAACTCGCATTTGGTTTTCTTGTTTGAGATGCTATGAGAAGAACTGAGGGGGCTTATTGAAGGGTTATTTTAGTCTTTGTTGAAGGATCTAGACAATGGAGGAAACCTAAGATGACATGGATGCATATTGTGATAAATGACATGGAAGAGATTGGAATAATGTTAGGCACCACCTTAGGTAGAATGTTTTAGCCAATAGAACCGACAAAGCCAACCCCAAATAGTCCGGGCAAGGCTCGATGGTTATTGATGAATGAGGATTGATAAAGCAGACCACCAAATACTTGGGATAAGATTTTATAACTATGGTTACCCATGCATCTGATGCACTTTGGCCTTGCTTTATTTATATTTATTTATTTGTTTGTCTATTTATTTATTTATGGCTTGTCTTTTAGTTTATGTTTTGGGTTGTTTGGATTTGAAACTGTCTCTCCAATTATAATACTCAACTCAACTCAACTCATCTAAGCCTTTTTCCAACTACATAGGGTTGCCTACATGAATCTGCTTCTTTCACTCTGCTCCTCTAATTATAATGTAGTTCAAAATATAACATAGAATTATTTTAGCACCCGGGCAAGGTTGATCATATTATACTATACCGGTAAGGTACCAATAGTGTTAAGGTTTGATTTAGCATAAACTAAACTGATCCGAATCAAGCAATACCGCCTCATACCACTTGGTGCGGACTCATCCTCCCTGGTTTTGAATGGTACTACGGTTAGGAGTTAGAAAAAGTATTGGTGCCCTTTCTTGGTACGGTGTGCATATCATACCAGACCGCATCAACTGTACCAAACCAAACAGGTAATACACCATTCTCACTACCGGTTTTGTGGACCTTCGTCCCAAATATATGGAGAATCAAGTAGCTGTCACTCTTAACGGCCTACAGGAAAATCACACTCCAACTCATGAGTTGTTTTCTTTACCCTTAATTATAGGTTTTTGACTTGACAATTAGCATTATGGGTGGCATGATTATATGTTTCTTGTGAATGGATTACTTCTTACAGATGCTTTTTGTAACAGTTTCAAGTTGATTGTAGAATATCTGTAGATATCTGAAAATATATCTGGTTCCATTTGTTTACCCCAATCAGTGCAAGCTGCTGGGGGCTTTTTTATGGCTTCTTGAAAATTTATTCTCTTTCCTTTATTTGATGGTTTGAATGGTTTCAGGGTCCGAGGAAAAAGATACTATTGGCCTTAGAATCAAAAGCTTAGGCTGGTCTCTGAGTACTTCCACATGAAGATGAGTTTTCTTTTTTGATTCTTCTGTCAGTGGAGCACACAGCCTCAGGATCAGTCTATCTATCCAATTCTTACAGGGAACATCCTTTGTTCATGTCACTCAATAGATATCTGGTCTCTACTAACTAAGGTAGCAGTGGGCACATGATGTTGTTGCTTTTTTAATCAAAGCCTAGTAAATTGTAAAATCAACTAGTACATGCAGATATGCAGATTATGGAACTTCCATAGGAGGAGAGGTTTCGTAGCGTGGTTGTATCTTAAAGTTTTTCTTTTCTTTTTTCTCTTCTGCTTGCCAGCAACTGTGGTGCATGTGAGCTACACGACTATCAGTTTTTTTTTTTTTTTTTGAATATGCCATTGTGCACTTGAATTGTATCTGGAAAGATGTGATTTTTACTGGAATGTCGATGCCCAAATTGGTGATTAATGGTAGACCTTAAGATTCTCATGCATGGATTGCTCATTTGTAAATGAATAGGTTTTCTGTAATCCCACAATCTGCAGAATATCAGAGCCCTTTTGCTTTATCCTCCTGTAATTCTTCTCTGGAATTTTAGGAATAATCAATCATAGTTATTTTAACAGAATTTTGTTTGATGCAGTTGGTGCATGATTTGTAATGTGCACTGTTGGTGCAGATGTTGAAAAGCCAATGTATTGACGGCTGCTGCTCTTATTGAGGATTTCAGGTCTTGCTCTTAGGTATGCGTACAATCTATAATTTCTCATCAATGGATGTGCTACAGCAATGCAGTGAAGCTAAGTCAGGTAGTTGATGTTGTTTGTCTGGTGCCAGTGTCTCCCAGAGGCTATGCAAGTTTAAGAACTTTAGTGGCAGGATATGAATGGTTACCAACTGAACCTACTTAGAATTTACCACTGTATTTTGTGGTGAAGTTATGGTTAATTTTACGACTGCAGCATGAAGTATTTTTTGATAGGGTGATGATCCAATATTGGGCAAACTTCTTGCGACTCCACAGGACTTGGGCTTGCCGTTGCCGTCAGGGCCTTGGATTGGAATAGAGGTTCGGAAACCCTAACTTTCAATCCACAATTTGTACCCTGCTGTTGCATACTCTCTTTAGATTAAGGGGGCTTAATTCGTACATTTTCTATCTTTCACTCATATTATCCTTGAAAGGCTGACTGTGATGGGAATTATTCTTTTTTTCTTGAGATTAGGAGGGGCTAATTTAACCTTTTTATTTTATACCCAATCCATTGTAACTGAAGAATGATTTTATTCAATTAAAGCTAGAGGGCTTTAAGTGTGTTGGTTTTATCAACTAGAATAATCCTATACATCTACTATATCCATAATAATAATGATAATGATAATATTAATAATAAACGGTGGTGTTGTTTTTGAGTTTTTGGTTATTCACAAATTAGTTTCTTTCTTCGTGGATTTTTGAATATAAAAATAATGGGCTAGAACGTTTCCAAGTGGTTCTTAGTTTTAAGGTGCCAATTAGTTTAGCGGGAATTTCTATTTGCACAGTTTGGATTGCTCAGTGCACCCCTCCTCAAATTTTTTATTTTAAAAAATCCTAAACTAGTCTCGTCTTCTCCCCTCCATCTTCTCCCCTCCTTCCTCTCTTCTCGACACCAGCGCCTCCCCTCTCTTTCTGGCATCGCCTCTCATCCCTTTCTTCAGCCCCCGTCTTCTTTCCTTTCGTCCTCGGCATCGCCCCCACCCACCCCCATTCCTTTCTCCTCACTCTCTGGCCCCGGCACCGTGGGAGACGATGCCGCGGAGTGGAGAGGAGGCGAGGAGGGTGGGTGGGGAGACGGTGTCGGAGAGGGGAGGGGAGGAGACTGGGCCCGAGAGGAGTGGAGGGCGGTGCCAGAGAGGGGGAAGGAGAGGAGGGGCTGCCGAAGAGAAAAGGAGAGGAGACGGGGGCTGGGAGGGAGGGGGGCGGTGCCAGGGAGGGGGGAGAGGGAAGGGGGGCACCAGTGCCGGGGAAGGAAAGGAGATGGGAGTGCTAAGGGTAGTTTAGGATTTTTTTTAAAAAAAATTTAGGAGGTGCACTCAGTAGTCCGAGCGGTGCAAATAGAAATTCCCTAGTTTAGTTGTTTAAAGTGGCCAAATTAGATATTCGCATAGCCTTATTTATCCCCCTTTTTTTTCAAAAGAGTAGAATTCTTTGTGGGGCAAGCTTTATACCATAAAATGCAGCATATCTTATGGCTGCAATATATCTTGGACATGGATGGCTATGCCCCCCTTTTTTTTGTTATAGGCAAGTGATTACATCATTCTAGCACGAGTCAAACCCGATATATCAAAAAACAAAATTTGTTTAAGTACAATTGGGAAGGGTCTCCCTGCTTCCAGCTTCAAAAATTAAAATGATAGGCCATCCAGTCGGCAATCCAGTTAGCCGTTGAGTTAGCTTTTCGATAAACATGCCGAATCTGAACTCTATAAGCAACCTAAATAGTAGACCGGATGTCGCAGATCAAGGGGTTTGGCAGATGGTCGCATGAGTCCTGTTAAAGCCATCGAATGACAGTAAAAGAATCTTCCTTAATAAAAAAAACTGTGGGCGCCAAGGATACGAGTGGTGTAGGAGATATCAGCCCAAGCAGCATAAAACTTCGCAAGAGGAACAGAGGAGTCGAGAAGGTCGAATCATTCTGCCGCCAATATAGCTCCATCAGACTCAGGGATAACTAGACAGCAAGGGAGCTTCAGAGGCCAGGACTGTTAGAATCAAGAGCCATATGATAGAGTTTATACTCAGCAGATGAAGAGATAGCTGTCCTGACTATCCTGCATGGAGGTATAATCTCGTCAGTGAAAACAAACAGGTTTCGAGATAATTAGATCTGATAAGCTCGATGGGCCCAAATAGCGCTCTACTGATGGATACCTCTACGATCATTCCAACAGATAAAGGCCAGAAAAGATATACGTCGAGGTTCAGAACCGTCCTTCCAAGGGTGGTGACCCAAAATTCATCATATTTGTCTCGCTATGATACATGTGAAGATAGCATGGTCAACAGTTTCTTATAGACCGCATAAAGGGTAAGTAGGCTGGATGATCAGACCCCTTAGGGAACGGGTAGAAAGACATTCCCACGCAAGTATGCTATGCCTCATTTATACCATGCCATAATGACATCTAATAAATTCCTCTTTATTTTCATAGCATATCACATCAGTCTATATCTAAAGAACGTTAAAATATGACATAAGCCTAAACAAGGGAGGTTTTGGTTGAATCAATTGCGCAAATGAGGGAGATTAAAGTAGAAAAGAAAAAATAAATCCTGTCATATTATTCACTTCACTTATGTTGTTACTGTTTTCTTCCCATCATTAGTTTTGTGGCATTTCTAATTATTTGAACTAACCCGTAATTCAACGTATCGTTGCCACTATCGTAGGGCCTATTGTTAAATTTTAAGGGTTTGTACAACCATTTAGAAGTACAACCCAAACAATCCATTTATTATTGGTGGTCTCAGGTAACACAAATCCACAGGTCCTCTCATGGTTGATCATGATCGGAGAAGTTGATGAGAAGATGGCTCTTTAATTATTTCGAGAAAAGTGGAAGGTGTCACCGAGAGCGCATGATTTAAAAAGGGAACAATTCACATGTTATTGGATTTGCTCTCAAATATCTTTCATACAGCTAATACATATAATTGAAAAAAAAAACTGAATAAAGGTTAACTATCCCACAATATTCTCTAGAATGGTTCAAACATCAGCTTCAAAGGGGCTAGGAGTACTGTTGGTTCGTTGTAAAAACCATGGTAGAAAGCAATATAGTTGTCATCGAAGTCGGGAGCATATAAAAGTTATTTAATTGCCATTTAGTTCATAATAATCTACCTTAATAATCTAAAATTATCTTATAAATTATCATGTTTGAGAATTAAATATAATAAACTTTTAACAATTGATTACGTTGGTTTGAACATATACAACGTAAACCTTTTGATGCTCCAGTTAGAAAAAATGATCTTTTAACAATTCATGGTATGGATAGAGGTAGAGGTAGAGCTAAACTAACATGGACAGAAATAATTATAAAAGATATAATTATTTGTAATTTGAATGTTGACTTGATTTTGAATAGAGTAGAGTGAAGGAAGCAGATTCATGTAGCCGACCCCATGTAGTTGGGAAAGCTTTAGTTGAGTTGAGTTGAGTTGTTGAGAATTAAATATAATAATTTGAGCAATAATATTTGATTTTTTATAATTTAAAATTATTATAAATTATGATAATCTGGTTTCTATATGAAAGATGGATATCGGATATTATCGTCTAATAATCTTAAATTACGTGCTTAACTTCATAAATATTTAATAATACTTAATTTATTTTTATATTTAATTTATACTATATAATATTTAAATATTTAATATTACACTTATGTTTAATATTAAATATATAATATAATATTTTTGTATTAATATTAAATGCAATTTGAATGTAATATTTAGTACTTTAAATTCTATTATATTTATATAATACAATGTAGATATTAAATTTTAAATTATTAATTTTATGACTTTCTTGCATATAAATTATTATACAATATATTACTAAATATATTATATTTAAATATTATTATATATTATAGAATAAATATTTAATAATCATATATTAAATACTTATAATATTAAATATATAATATTTTAAAATTAGTTTACAAAGAATCTTGATTTTAATTAGAACATTTTGTATTGTAGCAAAAGGAAGAGAGGGCCACTTAAAAATAAATAATTGAAATAAAATTAAAAATATGGTAAAGTGATTATTGTATTTTATTATTATGAATCAAATGTGGTAATTTTTCATTTCCAAGACTTTAATTATCAAGTGTAAAATTAGTAGGAATGTAAGATTTTTAATAATATTATATTATCATAAACAAAATGCCACCTTTATTATGTAATTTTTTTTTTGCCGGTCACTCTTTCCTAATAATTTTTTATATAATAACTTTTGTTTGTCAAAATAATTTTCTCTAGAAAGTTAATAATAAAAAAAGATATATTTCACTTCTTGTACATTGGCAGAAGTGTTGTGAATAAAATAATGATTAAATCTTGCTTGATCTAATGTTATATTTATTACTGCTCGTAAGTGATTGGATAAGTTTTGGATCTAAAGATTGCCCCTCCCCCCTCGCCTAATTGGTATTTAATTTAATTTGATGTGCAAGAAAACATATGAATATGAAAGAATGCATCATGATTATCAACAATCTATTTCTAATTCTTCATGTATTTGCTCCTACTATTTAATTTAGATTAGAATGATTGCATCAAAAATAATTTTATATCATTGATACTTTTGTCTTTGATTGATTAGCCATCCTTTGTTGATTAGCCTTTATTGACTTTGGTTAATCAAACATTAACGGTCAATACCACGGATGGCAATGGCCCAGTCCCCATCCCCATTGGAGAAAAACCTCTCTGTTTCCTATCCCACTAAGCCGTTATAATTAACGGGGCGATGACAGGAATACCCGGGAGTAAATGGGTACCTATTTCATCGTTTATATAAAAAAATAAAATTATTTCATTAAATTTATAATTTATTGAAAGTTTAAAAAATACTAATAAAAAGTGCGTCTAAATATTACATTAGTCCCAAAAAAACACAAAACATAATTATTTATTTTATTTATTTTAAATATTTAATATTTAATATTTAATATATATATATATATATAATTTAAATATATTATAAAGGTAGTGGGGATGAGAATGGGTAAACGGGGATGGAGCGGAGGATATCGTTCCTGACTGTTTACCCATTTAGCTATTAACAAATAATCTATGTATTCGTTAAGCCGTTTAGACCGAAATTTTTTTGATCTATTAGAAATGATACCGATAGGATAAACAGCCAAACGAAAAAAATTACCATCCCTAATCAATAGGTCTTGCATGACCTTGGTCAAGGGACCACTATTGTTCAATTGCTTTTTTATCCATTATCAATCAATTATTGACTCAATCATACGTTCTAAATAGGTATGTTGTAGGGTTTAGGCGTAGATGACACGTGATCATTGGTTGAATTCTAGAGTGCTTCACGACAGACCTAGATGGCATCTAGATCCAAAATATGTTAAATTTTATGATGTCATCCCAAAAGAAGAAGAAGATAGTTTTTTCAATTAAAATATTAACGAAATATCTTGAGTGTGCAAGCTAGAGCCAGTAAAATCATCTTTTCTTAATTAGTTGGTTGGGTCTTCATCATCAAACTTAATAGACCAATCTTCATATGGATATACACTGAAACTAATGAAAGTAAGAAGATGGTAGCATACTTACTAAACCGAAGCCGATAAAATTATATTCTTCTTAAGCTTCGTTTGGAAAGTCATAAGGTATTAAAAGTGATCTGTGTTCTTGTGGAAAAGCATTTTCCTATCCTTACAATGGACGCATCTTCTAACATGGTCATGGAAAGGCATGACTTCTAGAAAAATGGTTCCTATTGTTGACGTTGAAATGGGCAACCAATTAAACAATAACCCTTCAATTTCTTCCATGGAAAAAGCCACTTTTCAAAGAAAAGCATGACAACTAAACGCCTTAATCCAAGAGACGGGTCTAAAAAGAAGTAGGACTTTGACTGCACTAATATTTTACGAGCCAATCAGTGATTTGTTACAGTGAATATGGTGGATGGCTAGAAAGGCATGGGTCCACCGAGAGACTTATTAGTGGTGGCTTAAACTGGGTCTTTATTTCTCAACTTATTAGACTAGTCCCCATCTATACGTGGATGTCTGCTCAAACTACTTGGGGAGTAAGAAGATGCTTCGTGGTCATAGTAGACTAATGGTAATCTTACTGGTGTTTCATCATATGTGCAGAGAGTTTTCTGGATTGGATATGGCTGGATGGCAAAGTTTGAGATGCATAAACTACCCTTATACTGATGGAGCTGGAATAAGTTCACCAGTTTGCCACTCAAATGAAGAAGATGCTAGTGAATCCACTTTTACAACCAGCTAGTGGTAGCTTCAATTTTCCAAAAGTGAGCATATTGGATCCTTGCACAGGTTTGAGATGGTAGCATGAAGTAAAACAAGCCATACCGATAGACATGAACACATGGTGCAAGAAGATAAGTTTCACAGTGTAGAATCATCCCATGGTTTTTTAATGACTCACCACAAATATAATGTTGATGCTTTTTCTACTTGATGAAAGTTTGTGAGACTGCCGAGCTAGATTGTAGAGTACTCGACTAATATGATTAAACATTCTCTCTATAACACCCCAAGCCTATCTATTGATCCAATTAACTCGTTATGGGTCAAAACCACATGGCCTAAAAACTCGAGTGAAAGTTAGAAAACGTCTTCGTACACCGCTCTAGTGCAGGATGGCCTACACCGGGCTTAGTAATTCACCCGCATGAGGGCCCATGTGCTTGCGATATGGGACCCACAAGCAGGTCCCCTGGCGCGGGCTTACGCACGAGCAAATCACTATGCCCGGTGCGGGCCATTCTGCATTGGAGGGTAAAAGTTAATGGATAAAAAGAAGACTTGAGTTATAAGCACATAACACATTTCTTTTCTATCCAAGTAATGCCTCAAGCCCACCTGCTAGTCCAATTAACTTGTTAACGGACCAAAACCGCGTGGCCCAAAAACTCGAGTGAAAGATAATGGATAGGAAGTGGACTTGAGTTATAAGTGCATAACATATTTCTTTCCATTGAATATAGGACTAAATTTAGGATATCATACTTTTCTTCCTAATTCTATAAATGATTGTGTACTCCCCTTCTAAACTTTTGCTTGAAGTTAGCTTTGTCCTGTTCCCTATACCATTTCTTGGAAACATAAACAATAACACACAGGAATTTAGCCAACAGAAACTTATCAGAAAATGGGAATATATGAGACACATTGGTTTGCCAATGTTTCAAGGATTTGAGCAAAATACGGGTGTTACATCCATAGAATAAACCCTTCAGGGCTCTATAGAAAGACTTAAATCTTATGAGATATTAACTGAACAATGTTGACCTTCCTTTCTTATGTTTACCTAGCTTCGAGTTTGTTAGCCTCTTATTGATTTTGATGATTACAAAATAATTAAGTATGGTACTAATGATCTTATGATTGAGTTAAACAAATTTCAGATGAATCATCAAGAAGATGGTGTTACTTTAAATCAAGGTATATTGTGATACAAAATGAAAGGTAACATAGGTAATATGATTGTAGTGAGTAAATTAATTTTCAATGAATTTGGATTTTATAATCAATGGATGATTTTCATATGTTTTATGTTTGGATGGTTCATTAGACAAAATGACTTTCAAGTTTAATTATATATGCATTGCCTTGAACTGGATTCATTCGTCTTACAACTCTCTATTTAGAATCTATGTTGTTTTGAATATTTCCTGAAAATCATTCCTATCTTTCTTGGCTTTGGACAATCAATTGGTGCATGGCACTTCTTGGTTCAATGCTTTTAAAATTTGGTTTGCCAATTTTCTAATGCTCTCTTTTGGGCTGCCGACTATTGAGATTAGCATACCAATTTTGCTAATCACTCAGTTTAGGTTTCCCTAAAGTTTTCATGACTTTAAACTTGGCTTGCCAGATTTTAGAATTGGGATGCCAATTTTGCATGACATTCTATGGGTTCCCTGGCACTTGATTTTGGCATGCTAGTTTGTTGTGTTGGCATGCTAATTTTTAAACACTCTCGGTTGGTTCCCTCATGCTTGATTTTGGTATGCTAGTTTGATGTGTTGGCATGCTAAATTTTAAACACTTTTGACTGGCTCCCTGTGCTTCAAATTTTGGCATGCTAGTTGATGGGTTAGCATGCTAATTTTCCAAGGCTCTTAGCTGACTTCCTGATGGTTACTTTTGGAATGCTACTCTATGAAATTGGAATGCCAATTCTTGCTATTTGGGCTACCGATTTTTCAAACTCTATGGTTGGAATTTTGCCTGGTTTCTTGTGTTAAAATCTGGGTTGCTGGTTTTGAAGTTTTCGCATGCTACTTTTTGCCATTAGGCTACTAGTTTTTGGGACCTTCGGTTAGCACTTTGCCTAGCTCTTTATGCTCAAAATTGGAATGCTAATTTTCGTTTTTGGGCTGCCAGATTTTTGAGGCTCTCGACTGGCATCTCTCTTGCTCAAAGTTGGAATGCTAACTTGTTGGCCCAGATGGCAACCCAAGAGGGGGGGGGGTTGAATTGGGTTCTTAAAAATTTAAGACTTTTTAACTTTAATTGGTTAGTTAGCAAGATGTGCAAGTGAGAGGCTAACTAAATTAATTCACAAGCAAATAGAGAGAGATAGAGATAGAGAAAATATGACGTTTATCATGGATTCAAGACATGTTCCAAGAGTTCATCGATTGAATTATAATGTATTAAAAATTCCTTTTTGAAATCCTTTTGAGAATAGAACTTGAAACTTCTTTTTCTAATAGATTCAAAACTCATTTGATAGTTCATTCTTTTCAATTTGAATAAGCTCAAGGTTTTTGATAAATAAACACATTGTTTTCTTTAAGGTACTCATGGCTTTTGGAAATCATCAAAATCAATAAAGTTGGGGTAATTATGTTTCAATAATTTCTCAACAATCTCCCCCTTTTTGATGATGACAAAAACATTGAGTATATGCTTTATAACATTGAAAAAATTTGTGATTCCAAAATCAACTATTGTGTTCATGGAAAGGCTCCCCCTCAATGAGGTAGCTCCCCCTATGAATCTTAATTTTATAAATCATTCAAAATTTTTCAAAATCAGAAACTTAAGCACAGAAACTTAAGCATTCAATTTAAGCATTTCCTTTATGAAATTTATGAAATTCAATTTATCTCTATGTATCTCTTCCCCTTATGCTTTTCCTTATTCAAAATTAAACTTTGATTGAATTGAAGGCAAGGCATATACGATTGAATAAAAACTCTCCCCCTTTTTGTAATCAACAAAAAGGTTGGGAAGTTTAGTATCAATGATATTCTTTATCTTTTTCTATTAAACTTATTAATTGAAGATAATCATTCAAAGTATTCAAGGAGATTGATAATTGAAATAGACAAAAGTAATGCATCAACCTTTCTCATTACGTCAAAATGAAAGTACATGAAAAAGTAAGCTTGCTCATAGTATTAGAAGTAAACTTGATTATATCAAAAAGAGATTACATCAAAAAAGATTACATAAAACTTAAAAATTTCTTCTAGTAATTCTATTCAAGTGATCAACAATCTGCTTCATCCCTTCACATTGAATTTCAACATAATCTTTGAGTTTATTGTCAACAAAGGTACAAGCAGATTGAATTTTATCTTAAGCTCGGCATTGCTTTGGGAGTATGTCTCCGAGTCACCGCAGATGTCCTTAAGTTCTCCAAAGATATTCTTTAAATCTTCACTTAAGGACCCGGTAGATGAACTGAGAGTAGACTCGATCGATGCAACCCGATCACTGAGAGAATATAAGGCTTCTTTTAAGTTCATATACTTTTCATTAAATTCTTCTTTCAATCTGTTTTCATGCTCGACTATCTCAGACTTAAATAATGACCGAAGCTGATCTATCTGTGTGTCAAAAAACTGCTAGATGAAACTGTAGAAGACTGAGCAGGAGCAACAGTATGAGCAGGGGTAGGATCCGAAGCAGGAGCAGGAACAGACTCTGGAATAGATGAACACTGAGGAGGCTCCGGAGAAGAATGTCTCAAGGAAGGTCTGGGTGCCTCTGCATCTAAGTCTCTGTCCTCAGTAACAGTCTTTCTCTCCCAACTTCCATTTTTCTTAACAAACCCCATGCGATGTATGGTAGCCAAAGTATAATAATCTGTATGTCTTAACTCCTTCTTTGGCTCACAATCATCAAAAACAATCCCTTGGCTATGAAATAATTTAGTCAAAACCATGCCATAGGGTAAGCTCGATTTCTTTTTCCCGCTACAATCTGCAATATACCAAATAATCATCCTAGGTAGGTTGATGGGTTTCCTAGAGACAACTGCATCCATGACAAAAATATCTCGCTCAGAAACATAGTCGAACCTGCCTGTCTTGGGAAATAAAATCCGGCTGCAAATGTTGTGGAGAAGTCTTAATTCTAATGGCAGTTGACTAGCAAAGACTTCTTCAAATCCTTCAAAATTACGGTTCAGTAGCCTAGTGAGGGCTGGAGATCTATCTTCAGGGGCAAATGTAGAAGGACCAGACAAAGGTAACTTCAATAATCTAGATAGAATAGAGGATGTAATGTTTAGACCAATGCCTCTAACCTTGCTCACCAAGCCATCATCTCCTCTGGATAAATTCTTGTAAAACTCTTTAACAAGAGCAGGGTAGGTTGGACAGTCCAATGAACAAATACACTCAAATCCCATCTCGATTAATTGTCTATCAATGATGAATCCTTCATTCTCAAATAATTCGAAATCCACTTTCCTTCCTGTGGTGACAATCCTACTGGCTAGAAGATCTACCTGAGGGGTAGGAGCTGGAGCTGGAGGTGGAGGATCACTAGCCGAAGGTGTAGAAGAAGAATCCGTAGACGGCTCGCGGACGGGTCGTCGGACGGTCCTTTTTCTCTTCAAACCGGCGCCACTCGAGCTTGCTCCTCGGGTTTTGGGTGCCATTGATCTTAAAGGATTGGTTAATCAGAGGTTATTTGAGGTTTGGAGGGTTTTGGGAAGGTTTTGGAGAGGATTTGGAAGATTTTGAAGAATGAAATGTCCGTCGGGTCAACTCGTGCCCTAAATAAATCAACTGGGACCACATCGAGTCGACTCGCGCAAAGTGTGGAGTCGGCTCGTGACTAGTCACAGAGCACGGACACGATCTCGAGTCGACTCGCTCAGAGGAGGGGTCGACTCCTGAGTTTCAGCAGAAACTCGAGTCGACTCCGATACTCTCGAGTCGGCTCCCAGACAATTTCAGAGAAAAATTAGATTGAGTTCAGAGAATCCGAATTAAGTCCGAAATTTGATCTTTGAGTATGATTAAAAATCATGGACTTTGAGAGATCAAATTGATATGAGTTCTAGATAAAATTTCCTTAAGATTTTAAGAATTTGAAAGAATTCTAGATATATTTCCTTAAGGTTTCAAAATTTACTCAAAAGGAACAAATTCCTAATTCTCCTCTAAGATAACAAAATCTTTCTTCATTTAGGGTTTAGTGAATATGTCAGCTAATTGTTCTTCAGTGTTTACATAATCTAAACAAATTTCATCATTAGCTACATGTTCCCTTATAAAATGATATCTAATTTCTATGTGTTTTGTTCTTGAGTGTTGAATTGGATTTTTAGTTAAATTGATTGCGCTAGTGTTATCACATCTTATGGGTGTTTTATTAAGTGTGATACCATAGTCTTCAAGTTGTCGCTTAATCCATAGGATTTGCGCACAGCAACTTCCAGCTGCTACATATTCAGCTTCAGTAGTTGATAATGCAACTGAATTTTGCTTTTTGCTAAACCATGTGATTAAGTTACTACCTAAGAAATGGCATGCACCACTTGTGCTTTTTCTATCAATTTACATCCATAATCAGAATCTGAATATGCAATTAGGTTTAATGTGGAGTCTCTAGAATACCATAAACCTACATTTTTAGTTCCATTTAGATATCTTAAAATTCTTTTAACAGCTATTAATGTGATTCTTTAGGTTCAGATTGAAATCTAGCACATAAACATACTGAAAACATGATATCTGGTCTACTTGCTGTTAAATAAAGAAGGGATCCGATATACCTCGATAATACTTTTGATCAACCTTTTTACCTTCTTCATCTTTGTCTAGCTTGCATGAAGGACTCATTGGAGTTCCAAGGGGTTTCATTGTTTCCATACCAAACTTTTTGAGTAGTTCTCTTGTGTATTTGGTTTGGTTGATAAAGATTCCCTCTTTGCTTTGTTTGATCTGGAGTCCAAGGAAGAAGTTGAGTTCTCCCATCATGCTCATCTCGAATTCTCCCTGCATTAACTTTGCAAATTCTTGACAAAGAGATTCGTTAGTAGCACCAAAAATAATGTCATCTACGTATATTTGTACTACAAGTAAATCTTTACTTTTTCTTTTCAAAAACAAGGTTTTATCAACATTTCCTCTTGTAAAATCATTTTCTATTAAGAATTTACTTAACCTATCATACCAAGCTCTAGGTGCTTGTTTCAAACCATATAAAGCTTTGTGCAATTTAAAAACGTGATTTGAAAATTCGTGATCTTCAAAACCTGGTGGTTGTTCTACATAAACTTCTTCATTAATAAATCCATTTAAAAATGCGCTTTTTACATCCATTTGAAATAAGTTAATGTTCATATGACATGCAAATGCAAGTAATAGCCTAATGGCTTCTAATCTAGCTACAGGTGCAAAGGTTTCATCAAAATCAATACCTTCTTCTTGATTATATCCTTTAGCAACCAATCTAGCTTTGTTTCTAATTACAATGCCATTTTCATCTAGTTTATTTCTAAAAACCATTTTGATCCTATTACTGAATGGTTTTTAGGTCTTTCAACTAAGGTCCAAACATTATTTCTAGTAAATTGATTTAGTTCTTCTTGCATAGCTAACATCCAATTATTATCTTTTTCAGCTTCTTCTATAGTTTTAGGTTCAATTTGTGAAACAAATGCAAGATGATTACTAATATTTCTCATGTATGATCTAGTCCTTATTCCTTGAGATGGATCGCCTATAATCAATTCCTTAGGATGACTATGTGCATATCTCCAGTCTCTTGGAAGATCTACATCATTATGATCAATATTAACATCATCGTCCTTATGTGAATCATCATCTTTAGCTTCTTGTTCATGATCAGAAGATACTTCAATATTAAGTTTTTCAAGATCTTTTTCAATTATGTTTGTATCTTCCTCATCATCAATCTTTTCAGATCTAGTTGCTAAAGATTCATTAAAAACTACATGAATGGATTCTTCAACTACTAAGGTTCTCTTGTTAAAGATTCTATATGCCTTACTAGTTGTTGAATAACCTAGAAAAATTCCTTCATCAGATTTAGCATCAAATTTTCCTAAGTTGTTTTTACCATTATTATGAATGAAACATTTACATCCAAATGCATGAAAGTATTTTATAGTTGGTTTTCTTTCATTCCATAATTCATAAGGTGTTTTCTTTAATATTGGTCTTATTAAAGCTCTGTTTAAGATGTAACATGCTGTGTTAATTGCTTCCGCCCAAAAATACTTTGGTAAGTTGCTTTCACATAGCATGGTACGGGCCATGTCTTCTAGAAGTTCTATTTTTTCTTTCAACTACACCGTTTTGTTGTGGAGTCCTAGGGGCTGAAAAATTATGATTAATTCCATTTTCAGTGCAGAAATTTTCAAATAAGTGGTTTTCAAATTCTGTTCCATGATCACTTCTTAGAGATACTATAGTAGTGTTTTTCTCATTTGTGACTTTCTTGAAAAATTTCAGGAACATCGAGAAAGTCTCATCTTTGTGAGCTAAAAACATTACCCAAGTATATCTAGAGTAATCATCTACAATCACTAGGCCATATTTCTTTCCTCCTAGACTTGTAGTTCTAGTTGGTCCAAATAGGTCCATGTGAAGTAGCTCTAGTCCCCTAGAAGTTGAAACAATATTTTTAGATTTAAATGAACTTCTAGTTTGTTTTCCAAGTTGACATGCATCACATATTTTATTATCTTCAAACTTTAATTTAGGTAAATCTTTAACTAAATCCATTTTAATTAGTTTTGAAATAAGGTGTGTGCTTGCATGACCTAATCTACGATGCCACAACCAACTAATATCATTAATGTTAGCATTATCAGAAATTAGGCAATGACTACTCTTAGAAGTTTTCTGTGTCAACTAAGTATATTGCCAAACTATATCCAGTAAAAACAATGCTATCATCAATAGAATTAGTTACAGTGCATAAAGAAGATTTAAATGAAACATTAAAGTTTTTATCACATAATTGACTTATGCTAATTAGATTATGCTTCAAACCATTAACATAAAGTACATCTTCAATAGTTATGGATGGAGTTATGCGAACTTTACCAAGGCCCAAGATTTGACCTTTACCGTTATCGCCAAATGTCACAACTCCACCTACTTTTCTTCTAGGGTGATGAATTCCTCTTTGTCACCCGTCATATGTCTTGAGCAGCCGCTATCAAGATACCACTTCTTGTTTGATCTTTTGGCTACAAGACATTCCTGCAACATCATCAAACTTTATGTTTAGGTACCCAAGCTTTCTTGGGTCCTTCATGGTTAGTAGCACAAAAATTGTTCCTTTCGGAACCCATATTTCTTAGCTTTAATATTTAGCTTGTTGTTTTTAATGTTTTGCATTCAAAGGATTTGTGACCTTTTTCATTACATTTAAAACAAGTTATATTACCTTGGTTGGCTTTTACAAAAATATTCTTTAGTGATTTCTGTTTTCTTAGTGTGTTATATCCTAGCCCAGCTTTATCAAAAACAGCTTTTTGACTATCTAGGATCATGTTAAGTTTAGTTGAACTTAATGTGAATTTCTCAACAATGTCCTTATATTTTTTAACATCTTTCTTAAGAGAGTCAATTTCTTTAGCTTGCTGTTCTTTATCTAAAGCTAGAGTTTCTATTTCATCTTTTAAGTCTTTAGTTAAGTTTGTAGTTTCAGATTTTAATGAATCTAATTCTTGATTAAGATTATCTCTTTCTTTCCTAAGGTCTTCTTTTTCATTAGTTAATTTCTTAACTTCTAAAGCTAATTCATTTTTACTTTTAGCTAAACTAACATTATCATTTTTCACAGATTTAAATTTCTTTTTCAACAATTTAAAATCTATCATTAGTTCATTAAAAGCTTCAAACATTTCATCAAATGTAAACTCATTGTCGGAGGTTTCGGAACTTACCTCGTCATTGTCGTCGTCGTTGGCCATGAAACAAATATTTGCAACCTCTTTTTGTTCTTCTTCTTCGGAGGAAGATTCATTGCTGTCATGTTGCCATGTTGCTTCTTCTTTTTCTTGAGGCCTTTTTCACATCATGCCTTCACTCATCATTAAGGGCTCTTTTTCTTTTTCTTTGTCCTTGTCCTTTTTCTTATCCTTTTCTCCTTCCATTTGTTTCCAAATTTATGTTTTTGGAAGGGTTTCTTTTTCCTCAAAAATCTTCTAAACTTCTTGGCCAAGAGAGCAGTTTCATCATTATCTTCATCACTATCATCACTGCTGCTCTCTTCCAATTCTGCAGTCTTGAGGGCAAAAGTTTTCCTTCTTTTTGTTTCCTCCTCAACATGCTGCCTCATTGTCAATTCGTGGGTCATGAAGGATCCTAGAAGCTCCTCTAAGGGTAGTGCATTGAGGTCTTTGGCTTCTTGGATTGCTGTGACTTTTGCTTCCCACGATCTTGGCAATGACCTGAGTATTTTGCGAACAAGATCAGCATTAGTATAAACTTTTCCTAAACTTTTCAAACCATTCACTATATCGGTGAATCTAGTGAACATGCATGTGATGGTTTCAGTTTGTTCCATTGTGAACAATTCATATTTATGAACCAAGATATTTATCTTTGATTCTTTTACTTGGTTTGTTCCTTCATGTGTGACTTCCAACCTATCCCATATTTCTTTAGCGGAATTACAAGTAGAGATGCGGTTGAATTCATTTGAATCTAAGGAACAATATAAGATATTAATGGCTTTGGCATTAAGTTGAGCCATTCTCCTATCATTATCATTCCAATCCCTTTCGGGCTTTGGAACAATAGTGCCATCAATAAGGTGTGTGGGTGTACTAGGTCCATTTAATATAACACCCCAAAGCTCATAATCAGAAGCTTGAATGAATATCCTCATTCTAGCTTTCCAATAAGAATAGTTTGAGCCATTAAAGAGTGGAGGTCTATTTGTAGAATGACCTTCAGCAAAACTAGAACCACTTTGTGTTGCCATAATGACCTTTAGCTCTTGATCGTGAGATCAAACTCTAAATGAGCACTATGCTCTGATACCAATTGTTGGCCCAGATGGCAACCCAAGAGGGGGGGGGTGAATTGGGTTCTTAAAAATTTAAGACTTTTAAGCAATTTAAAATGAGATGTGCAAGTGAGAGGCTAACTAAAATTAATTCACAAGCAAATAGAGAGAGATAGAGATAGAGAAATATGACGTTTATCATGGATTCAAGACATGTTCCAAGAGTTCATCGATTGAATTATAATGTATTAAAAATTCCTTTTTGAAATCCTTTTGAGCATAGAACTTGAAACTTCTTTTTGTAATAGATTCAAAACTCATTTGATAGTTCATTCTTTTCAATTTGAATAAGCTCAAGGTTTTTGATAAATAAACACATTGTTTTCTTTAAGGTACTCATGGCTTTGGAAATCATCAAAATCATAAAGTTGGGGCAATTATGTTTCAATAATTTCTCAACATAACTTTGCTCTTGGTCTGCCGGATTTCAATGTTAGGCTGCCGATTTGTGGATTGGCATGCTACTTTTTCCCTGGCTTGCTATTTTATGGTTTTGGGATGCTATTTCTTCTTGCCATTCAAACATTTGTTGGCTGGTTCTTGCTTCGATTTTCAGTCCATTGATTTTATTATTTGGGGCTTCTTTTATTCTTCACTTGAGCATCTAATCTCTGAAGTTAGGCAATCAGATCTTAATCTTGGATGGTCATACTCCTTAGGTAAGCTTGTCAAGTATTACTATTACTCTCTCTCTCTCTCCACAACGGTTATATAATGGCTATATTTTTTCTGTGTTTATATATTGAGCTGTTGAAGAGTGATTCTTGAGCAAGAAAAAGAAAGAGAAAAACAGTGAAAAATAGAGTGAAAAAATCCATGAAAAATAATATGAAAAATCGTATGAAAAATAGAGTGAGAATCTTGTTAAAAATCTTTGTGAGAAGAATCATTTGACAGAGAGATTTATTGTTTGTAAGAGAGGTATATTGGAGTGTTGCATTGATTGTTTTAACCCACCGGAGTTCTTTCATTGCTGATTTTTGAAGTGGTGTTTAAAGCTCCAACAACCCTCTTTGAAAAGCATTCAAGCTTCAATCAAAGGCTTCAATGTTACTCCGGCATGCTTAATGGAAGAAGCCATCTTGAGAAGTATTCTTTAATATTTGCTAAGTATTTATTCTTGAATATCTGCTCATTTCTAGGAGCTTATTGTATAAACTTGATATTATTTGCTTGATCTTGTAAGGCTCGCTTGTGCCCGAAAATAAGTATTGTGAAAGGTTCTTTTGTACCCATAATAAGAAGACTATCTTGAAGAGCTAGTGTGTAAGGCCCCGTGTACCCATAAACAATAAGACTAGATTGGAGGGCTAGTGTGTAAGGTTTCTTGTATCCGTAAACAAGAAGACTAGCTTGGAGGGCTAGTGTGTAAGGCTTGCTTGTGCTCGTAAAAAAGTTTGCTAGCCAGGTAGGCTAGTGGTGATAATGGAATACCCAAGGGGTTCTTGGGGAGTGGATGTAAGTGCAGGGTTGGCACCGAACCACTATAAATATCTTGTGTTTTATTGTGCTATTGTTGTGTTGCTTGCATATTACTTTTACCACACTACACTTAGTTTATTTGTGAAAAATATTTAAGTGCACATACTTGCTAGTTAGTCAATTAATTTTTTGAAAAACCAAATTCATCCCCCTCTTGTGTTGCTATATATGGGCAATAATTGGTATCAGAGCAGGTGCTCTTGATTTTAAGCCTTAAAAAGCTTGAGGCAAAGATAATGACAACC
>UESW01001651.1:237466-355880 GCA_900491605.1 Calamus simplicifolius
TGTTGTTTTACCGGGTGCACAACGAACCCAGCTGGTTTTAACTCGGGCTTACCAGCACAAAACCCTACACGTTGTTTTTCTAGGGCTCACAACTAACCCAACACAAGCACTCCGGCTTGTAACGAGGTATACCAACCTCCACTAATTCAATCCACTGATTGAATCAGCAAACAAATAATAAAGATAGTGTTTGAACAATAATGTGCTCCCCTTGAGCAAATACAAATGAAGTACAAAATATTAAAAGGTTAGAAAAGCCTGATAATGTTGCTGATGGTAGATGCTTGGGCTTTCTCCCTTCTTCTCTTCAACTCCTCTAGAAGTGTTGAATCACGCCTCAGCTAGATTCTTGACCGTTGAAGACTTTGGAGTTGAGATGAAGCTTTTTCCTCTTTTGAAAATCCTCGATTTGACCTTTGAAACGCACTGTGGATTTTCTTTTGGCTCGTGTGGATTGATGAGAAGGAGTAGACGAATCTTTCTCTTGGATTTCACTCCTTTTGAATCACTCTCCTTTGAGCTAAATGATTTTCCAATGTGCTCTGTTTTTCCCTCTTTTCAAACGATACTCTTTTCTCTCTTTTTGATTTTTCTTTTTTTTTTTGATTTGAAAAGAACTGCTCTATTTATAGAATCTGCAAAAATATATCCGTTAGAGTCAAGGAAAAATAGCCGTTATTCAAAAATCTAACCGTTGGGGCTGATGTGTCATCGTTAAAAATCGCGCCCAAATTTCGCGGAGTCGACTCGAGCTCTGAGGGAGTCGGCTCGAAGTCGATTACCAAAAATAGAAACATTTTAAAACATTGAAGGGTCGACTCGCGAAAACAGAGGTGTCGGCTCCTGAAAGTCGGGAGTCGACTCGAGGAAAATGGGGAGTCGACTCGAGAAGTGCTCAAAAAACATGGGTTCTGTTGTTTGAGCGGAGTCGGCTCGCACAGACAGGAGTCGGCTCGCAAGAATTCAGGGGTCGACTCTTGAAAAGCCAAGGGTCGACTCGAGAAAACAGGCAAACTGGGGAGTCGACTCGGAAACCCTTGAGTCGGCTCGGGACCGATACAAAAATCAAAAAATGTTCTGATTGATTTTAAAACTTGTCCCAATTAAATTTAAAATATAAATTTGACTTGAATACATTAAATATGACGTTTATCATGGATTCAAGACATGTTCCAAGAGTTCATCGATTGAATTATAATGTATTAAAAATTCCTTTTTGAAATCCTTTTGAGCATAGAACTTGAAACTTCTTTTTTTAATAGATTCAAAACTCATTTGATAGTTCATTCTTTTCAATTTGAATAAGCTCAAGGTTTTTGATAAATAAACACATTGTTTTCTTTAAGGTACTCATGGCTTTTGGAATCATCAAAATTAATAAAGTTGGGGCAATTATGTTTCAATAATTTCTCAACAGTAAATACCCAACCAGTGGTAGATTTACTATCTTTCACACTCGATATCCAACTTGCATCGGTATATCCTTTCGATACAATAGAAAATTTAGAGTATTGTAGACCTAATCTTTTGGTTTTCAAAAGATAACCAAATACTCTACCAACAGCCTTCCAATGTTCTACACTTGGGTTGCTAGTAAACCTACTCAGCTTACTGACTGCAAATGCTATATCGGGTCTAGTGCATTGCATCAAATACATTAAATAACCAATAGCACTTGTATACTTAAGTTGAGCCATGGCTCGTTCACTATTCTTTTCAAGCTTTAGACTTGGATCGAACAGGTTCTTCACTTCTTTGAACTTCAAATGTTTGAACTTGTGTAACACTTTCTCAACATAATGTGATTGACCAAGTTCAAAACTCCCACTATTTTGTTTCATTTTGATGCCCAAAATAGTATCAACTTGTCCAAGATCTTTCATTTTGAAAGTAGATGATAGAAACCTCTTCGTTTCTTGTATGCCTTTCAATTCATTGCTAATGATCAATATATCATCAACATAAAGGCACACATATATCACAAAGTCACCATGCACTTTAGTATATAAACACTTGTTAGAAACGTTGTGAACAAATCTTTGAGAGTATGACTAAGTTAAACTTCTCATTCCATTGTTTGGATGCTTGTTTTAATCCATACAAGGATTTAATAAGCTTGCACACTTTATGTTCGTTATTCGGTAGAATAAAACCCTCCAGTTGTTCCATATAGACCTCCTCATTGAGATTATCATCTCGGAATGCCGTTTTGACATCCATTTGATGAACATAAAGGTTGTGCAATGAAGCCAATGCAAATAATACTCTAATTGTTGTTATTCTAGCTACATGTGCATATGTATCAAAATAGTCAATTCCTTCTTTTTATCGAAAACCTTTAGCTACTAGTCTAGCCTTATAAGTGTTTAAAGTACCATCACTATGATACTTATTCTTAAACACCCATTTACTACCAATAGGCTTAGAACCTTTGGGTAAATTGACAAGCTTCCAAGTGTGGTTTGATATAATAGAATCCATCTAATCTTGAATAGCTTCCTTCCAAAAGCAGAATCTCTCGAAACAATTGCTTTTTAAAGGTTTTAGGATCATCTTCCACTTGAAGAACAATAGGTACCTTACGAATAAAATTCTTTCGACTTTCTTCTACCAAATAGAAAGAAATGAGTTGAAAATCTATCTCTTCGAGTCCTAAATCCTTAACTTTTCGGGTTCTCTTACTTTTTTGAAGTTTCGATTGTTTTTTTTCAACAATCTTTGAAGTATTCTCCTCGCAAGAATCTTCATTTGTGGACTTTGAGAATTCTTTTCGAAAGTGGTCAAAGTCTCAAAAACTCTACACTCTAGATTCTATTATCACACTAGACTCCAAATTAAGGAGCCTATAAGCTTTGCTTTTTGTAGCATGTCCTACAAAAGCGTATCTAATTCCACGAGGACCCAACTTGGTCTTTTTAGGATCGGTGTTCTTATAATAAGCAGGATACCCCATACTTTAAAATAGCCTATATTAGGCTTCTGCCTTTCCACAACTCATATGGAGAGGTCTTATCCTTTTTGGTAGGAATTCTATTAAGAATATGACATGCAGATAATAATGCTTCATCCCATAAATTAAAAGGCAACTCAAAATACAACATGGCATTTATCATCTCTAGAAATGTTCTATTTTTACGTTCTGCTAACCCATTTTGTTCAGGTGTGCATTGTGTGGAACACTCATGTATGATTCCATTTTGTTCACAAAATATATTAAAATAATTAGAAAAATATTCTTCACCCCTATCACTTCTAAGGATTTTAATATTCTACCTAATTAATTTTCAACTTCTGCTTTATAAACTTTAAAGCATGAAAAGCCTCATCTTTGTGCTTAAGTAAGTAAATATATGTATATCTAGAGTAATCATCAATAAAAGTAATGAAATATCTATTATCACCTCTAGTTATCATACCATTTAACTCACAAATATTACTATGCATAAGTTATAGCAAATTAGTATTCCTCTCTTCACTATGAAATGGCTTCTTAGTCATCTTTGATTTAATGCAAATTTTACATTTATTAAACTTATCAACATTGCAAGAAATCATGCACATTTAATTAATCTTTTCATAGTGCTAATACCAATATGTGCTAATCTACCATGCCATAAAGTAACAGAATCATAAATATAAGCAGAAGACATAATATCATTATTATCATTGTCAATAATACAAAGCTTGACCATTCCATCAGTAGAATAGCCTTTTCCAACAAAAACACCATTGCGGGATAGTATAAGTTTTCTTGACTCAAATAATCCCCGGTTTGCCCAATAAATTCTCACTAATAAGATTCCTCGTTATATCCAGCACATACAACACATTGATAAAAGTGATTTTCTTGCCGGATGTGAAGTGAAAATCCACGCTTTCTTTTCCAAACACCTTGGACCGGCCTTCATTACCCATTTAAATTCCTTATCCATCGGTGATATCTACATAAGTCTTAAAATTGACTTGTCATAGAAAACATGGACGGTGGCACAAGTATCATACCACCAATTAGAAACATTGTCTCTGACGACCATGACTTCGCTCATGATTGACAATCTCATCATCTACTTGGTTGCATTTGCCTTATTTATTTGCCCTTTTCGGTACCTGCAATCACGAGCAAAGTGCTTATGTTTGCTACAAACAAAGCAACCCACATAAGGCTTATTTTTGTTGGATTTCTTAAACTTATCTTGATTCTTTTTGAGACCAAGTTTGTTTTCATTAGACTTCTTAAACTTCTTATGATTGCTCACAGCATTTATCTTTGAAATTCCAATATCTATTTTTTCAAGTTTTTTACGTACCCTCGATTCCTCCTCGATTTGAAGGTGTTTTTGTAATTATTCCAAGGAATAATCCTCATAGTTGTGAAGAAGTTTCTTCCTAAATCAAAAAATGGTGGCAACTTTGCAATAATTGCACCGACTTGGAAAGGTTCGAAAACTTCTATCTTTACACTTGTTGATAATAATCTACAACATATGCAATTGTGCAAGAATTGCTTTCAAATCATTCATCTTGAAATCAAAGTATTTAGAGATGAGAAATTTCTTAGTACCTTCTTCCTCGGCCTTATACTTGAATTCAAATGCATTCCAATATCCCGCGGAGATAGTGTGTTGGTGTAGAGGTCGTAGAGGCATCTAACAATGCATTGAGAATGTGTCCACGATATATAAGTTTATCTTCACGCTTCTTCTTTCTTTCAATCTTGAGTTTGTCTTGCCATCGTATGAAATTGGTGCCATCAAAACGATCCAATCTCATGAGGTCTTGGTTCATGAGTTTGATTGTGGATACGGTAGTCTTGGTATCCATACAAACAACACTTAAGATTGTTGAACTAGATATAGATAACGATAAGAATAAGGACAAGGACCGAGAGAGATTAAGTTAAGGATAGGCTTGAATCACGCACGGAACACTTTCCTTAAGCGTTATTTGCACAATCTCGATTGCTCTCTGGGTAAATAGCAAATACGTCGTAGGATATGATAAGCCTTGATCAAGTTTGCACCAAAGCACTAATGAAAACTTGATTGTAGACACTCTATTAATTTTATTTGTTTATGAATCTATTTTTTTATCTATTTACTATTAAAAGAGTTATCTTTTTATATAGCCATTAACAATAGCCTACCGTTATCACACTTTAAGCAGAATGGTTACTAATAATTAAAATTACCAACACCAATTAAATTGCAATAATCATTCAGTTAATGGAGTTACACCAATTAAATTGTAATTACTCAAATTAATTTAAAAAGAGTTTAAAGTCCTCTAAACACATCCACAAACACCTATTTAATTTATTTAAATAAAATCTTAATATATTTTTTGTCTAATGCTTAAATAAAAAATATTTTTGGCTTTAGAGTCATTTGAAAACTATTTTTAAGAATAATGTTCGCCAAGAATAATGTTCGCCAAGTTATGCAGGATGCTAGTTTGATGGATTTTTTTTTTTCTAAGTCACCAATGGAAATCGTCTTTTGACAAATGATTTCTAATATCATTTATCCATTGACTCGCTGAAACTTAAAAAAAAAAAAAAATTAAGGCCCAACTAAAATCATCTGCTTAACAAATGATTTCAGCCTTCATTTTTAAAAGAAAATAGAAAAGAAAATAAAATTTAAAAAATTAGGGGTGGGGGTGGGGAGACGATTTCCTCACCCATTTTTTTAATAGAAAAGGGAGAGAACAAAAAAAAAATCAAATAAATTGGGAGAAAATGGAAAAGCACCATTTTTTCTAAATTTAAATTTATTTCAACAAATTTTAATTTGTTCATCTGGTATCATTTTTCAAAATTTTGAATTCTTTTCATTTTCATCGTCAATTTTTAACAATTTCATATCATTTTTTAATTCGTTTTCCATTTTTAAAAATGATGGAATTCAACAATTCTTTTCATAAAAAATGAGCTAGGGTTCAGGTATGGTCCCGAGCCCTCTTTCAATCCCAGTCGTCCCCCACCACCGGCCACCCAACCCGTCGCCTCTTCACTGTGCTCGGTCCCAGCCTCCACCATGGCCCCGTGCCCCGCGCCCTGGCACGACTGCTCGGCCCCGGTCCGGTCCCGGCCCCGTGCCCTTGCCCTCGCTGGGCGCTCCCAACCCCCCGTCCCCCGGGCTTATCCTTTTAGTGAGGGAGCGAGGGAGGCGGAGGGGCAGAGAGCGCGCAGCGGGGGCGAGGGCACGGGGCCGGCGTGCGGGGCACGTGGTTGGGGGTGCATGGCACGAGGTCAGGGCGGAGGCTGGGGCCGAACAGCCGTGGCCGAGGTGCGGGTCAAGGCGCCGGGGTGGAGGTTGGGACCGAGCGCGATGAGAGGCGACGGTGTTGGGTGGCCAGCGGTGGGGACCGGGGTTGATTGCGACCGAAAGGGCACTCAGGAGCCCTGAATCCTGATTCATTTTATCTGAAAAAAATTACTGAATTCCATCAATTTTTTTTAAATATAGGAAACGAATAAAAAAATAAAAATGAAAAAAGGGTTGAAATTGTTAAAATCGGTGAAGAAATTTAAAATTTACAAAATATAAAATAATTGCTATCAAATTTTCAAGAATTAAAAATTTATTTTTTAAATTTCTCCTTTTTTAAATTTCTTTTAAAATAAAAATAAAGGATTAAGAATTTAGATTTAATGGTACCAAATTTTAAAAAATAACAAAAATTCTCTTTTTTTTTTTCCGCCCTTTTATTTGCTTTCTCTTTGTTTTTTTATTCTCTTTCATTTCTGCCTTCTTTTTCTTAATTTCTTTTAATCTCTCCTTAATTTTTAAATTTAAAGAAAGGGTTAAATCATCTCTTGTGAAAAAAAAATTAGAAAACGATAATATTGACAAATATTGTGAAAATAATAAATAAGTGGTTAAAAATGAAAAAAATTAGGAAATATGAATTGTATCAAATTTTTTTAAATTTTAAAAAATCCTATAACTTTTTCACCTTTCTATTTTCTTCCTTCTATTTTATTTTTTAAAAAATTTTATATTTCTTTTCTTAATTTCATCCGCTCTTTTTTTTTTTTATTTTTAAAGTGTCAACCTTTGAGAAGAAAATGGAAAGGATTTAAAAATTTTAAAAATGATTCTAGGTAAAGATTTCGTGAAATAAACTTAAATTTCAGATAAGAATTGATATCCCAATTTATTTTTTTTGTTCTTTATCTTTTTTATTAAAAATGGTGAGGAAATTATCTCTACCAGCGTCTCTCCAAGAAATTATTTCACCTATTCTTACAATTTTTTATTTAAAAAAAAATAAAATGAAGGCTAAATCGTCTGCGCAACAAACGACTTTAGTTGGATTTTTTTTTTTGGTAAATTCTTATGGACGGTGCAGTTATAAATCATTTGAATAATTTTAAAAATCATCCGTTGGGCATAAATCTCAACCAATAATGCGGAAAAAAAATTGTAACCACATGATTTGAAGGATATTATTTTTAAAAATAATTTATATTTTTTTCTAAACAATAAGTTATACTATATGAATAAAGTATTAGATAATATTAAAATAATATATAAATAAATTAAGTATAACAAAAAATACCTGTATTAAGTTGAATATGATATTTTAAAAAAAAAAAAAAATAAAAAAAAAACAATAGGAGTAGTTTTAATTAAAATAAAATAAAATAATTAATTATATGACGGGGCCAGGCTATATATATAGATAGATGGATATATATTATGGCCACGAGAGAAAAGCCGCGGCCCCATTAGCCGCTGCCGGTCCTTTGGCGGGCTCCCGGCCTTTTCGTCTTTCACTCCCCGCGCGCCACCACCCCCCGCCCCTCCTCAACCACAATCTCGTCCCTTCTCCTCCTCCCAATCACCTCCTCTCTTTATCGTCCCGCAAGCCAATCTCGAATCTCACCGCGGCGCTGCTGGAAAGCCCCCATGGGAGATGCTAGGGTTTTTGCTGAGCCTCGCGGGAAATCGGGCGCGGGGATCATATCAAAAATCCGTCTCGAGAATTTTATGTGCCATGGTAGCCTCCAGATCGAGTTCGGAGACTGGGTCAACTTCATCACTGGCCAAAATGGAAGTATGAGTTCTTCAACTATCCTCTATTCTTGAGTTTTTGAAAACAAAAGCCTCCTTGTTGTGTTTCTTGTTGCTGATCTTGCTCTATTTCTAGGGTTTTCATCTCTATACGTGAAAAGAGTGCATTACTAGTAACACTAACGGCACTCTGTATGGGTATTTCTTAGTCGAAATCGTGGCTTACGCCTCGCATTTTCCGTCCCTTTATAGGCTGAAAAGGCGTAACACTAACGGCACTCTGTATGGGTATTTCTCTGGGGAAAAAAAGTCTGTTTTCTTGTTTCTTGTTAATTTTGTCTGGTATTTACTATCCATTTATCGGTGTGGACAATGCAAGATTAACGCCATTTTGTGATACTTGAATGCGTATATTTCTTAAGAAAAAGGATGCATCCTTTCTTGTTTCCAATCTTGAATTGCATCTAGGATTTCCGATCACCTTCTTTGTTTGCCAATATCTATTGAAAGGAAAAGAGTCTCCTTGTTGTTTCTTAGTACTGAAATTTTTTATTTATGTCTGGTATTTTGGATATTTTGGATCCCTCTATAGGTAGAAAAGTGTAACGATAACCGTACTCTCTGCGTCACTTGGGTGCCAATATTTCTTGGGAAAAGAGCCTCCTTTTTCTGTTTTCTCTTACCAATCTTGATTTTGTCTGTGTTTTTCCATCTCTATACAGGTGGAAAAAGTGCAATATTGACGGCGCTCTGCATTGCATTTGGTTGCCGGGCGAAAGGCACCCAGAGGGCGGCCACTTTAAAGGATTTCATAAAGACTGGCTGCAGGTACCATTGGTCTCTTCATTTTTCGTTTTTCCTTTTTCTTTTCTTTGTCAACATAATTTCCTGCAATTCTTTTGGATTGGAATACTGACAGCGGACTTAACTGAGTATATTCAATAATGAATAACTTAGTGCCAATAAATTGAGTCTGCTCTAAGTTTTAGTTGTTTGGGTCTTTGTTGTTGGTGTTGTGTACGCCGAATATTGATAAATTCTAATGTATTTGAATGCCAAGATGAAATATTGGCTATCTATTAAGGTAGAATATCTTTTGTTTATGGTTTGGAATTCATCAGTTCATATGGTTTCCAATCTTCCTTTTTTTAATACTCTATTTGACTTAACCTTAATTTTTAACCTACAAGATATGGCTTATTTATTTGAGTCAACTTTAGAGCTTAGATGGCACTGCAATTTTGGAAGATCAATTAGCAAGAATTGTTTTGCTCTCTATTACTCAACTAGTTTGAGTTCAGACCATGCAGTTGGAGGGCATGCATCTAGGGATCCTTTGACATGGAAATTGTCTAAGGGAACATCAGGTGTTGATGTTGAATTTTGAAAGAACAATTAGCAAGAATTGTTTTCTTCTCTATTTTTCACTTAGTTTAGCTTGATCATGCGATTAGAGGGTATGCTTTAGGGATCCTTGGAGACATAAATAGCCTAAGAGCAATTCACAAAGTCCTAACCTGAAATATCCTAGAACTAGTTTTCTTATTTTCTTGCATTATGAGGTTTGGATCTTTTTTCTGGGGTAACATATGAGGTTTGGATCTTTGAGTTCACTCCCGTCTCAATTTGCAATTTAGTTGGTCAAACTAAAGGATTTTTAAAGTATAAATGATGTGATTTATCTTGTGTTTTTGCAGTTATGCAGCTGTTCATGTGGAAATCAAGAATCAAGGGGAAGATGCTTTCAAGCACGGAATCTATGGAGATCTGATTATCCTAGAGCGCAAGATTACAGAGTCAACAAGCTCCATCATATTAAAGGACTGTCAAGGTAATTGAAATACATTTGTCTTCAGTGCTGCTTATTCTAAACTATATCTTGGTTATCAGTTTACTTTGTAATTGCAAGTACGCTTTGCTTTAATCATCACCCTGTTTTTAATGGAGCTGCTTACTTGGAAATTGTTGTATATATTTATTTTATTGTTTGAAAAAAAATACTATAGAAATCATCCTATTTCATTCAATAAATGGCTAATTTTAATAAGAGAGCCTCGGTCCATCAATCGGGATGGGTTTATGGATCAGGTTTTCATGCACATTTAATTATCAGTTCTCAACTAAACTTCAGAATTAATTTTTTTGTTGATTCTCTGGCCGATAAGAACCATCCTATAAAGCCATATTTGATTGTTAGAAATGGGTTTTCCCATTCCTATGCATGGATTCAGAAATCATTTGAACAGAATGGTATGTCAGTGCATTACCATTGTGCTGCAAAATTGCCACTGGTACAGGTACTGGGATGCCAAAATAGTTTGTCAACACATACTAGACATACTGGTCCATATACACGGTACCATACTGACCATATTGGGTGGTTCTGATGGTTTTGTCCTTTCTGTACATTCCATCAGCACCAATATTGATGCTATATTGTTCTGAAAAAATGGTATGTGGTTTGGTATTCAAAACTTTGTTCCTATAATATTTGTTCTTGGGAACCATCAATGGTGCCTGACTTTGTTTCTTGTGTTTGGATAAATCTAAGTCTAAAAAAACAAATCATTAGCTTCTTTAGTTGCATATTTGATTTCACATTTATACATTATATATAATTACTGTAATAACATAATAGATAATTATCAAAATTATTAATACGATAATCTTATATCATAAATTCATAATACATGTTATAACATTAAGGTATAATGATATGTTAGAATTATCATAATATATTACTAATGCATTGACATATAATATATAATTGATAATGAAGAATGTATCATATAATATAACTATGTTTTAATTACATGTGATTAATATAGTTATGTTATTAAAATATTTCTGTAGTACTCAGTATTTGATATATACTGTTATATAATATTGATTTTACAAAATAATGTACAGTATATTATAATATTATTCACTAATTAGTAATAATACTATACATAATTGCAACTAACACTTATTATAATGTCACAATGATCAAGTAATATTATAATAATACGTAGAACTATAAAATATAGTATCATATATCATTATATATAAATATTATGTAAGATTAGAAAATATGTAGTACAATATTAATATAAATACATTTTTCATATGATAAGAAATATAATATATACTAAATAAGTTGTTGTATAATAACATTACAATGATTGAGTTATTATATCTCACTTTTGCACAATGATGTTATTGTAATAAAATTATTCATACTAATAATTAATTACTGGTTATACAAATGTCATTATATTAAAATTTTCATAATCTTTGACTAATTTATTATAGCATTAATATTTTGTATTTGATATGTTAAATAATATAAATTCTCTTTTTTATGAAATGAGAACTTTGGTTGTTTTGCCTAATCTTTTAATTTGCCAATTGTTAACAAGCACACAATCCACAAGGTTTGGACCATAGAAGGAGTCCTATTGAAACATGAAGTCATAATAATCATGACTTTATTGATGGAAACAGAGACTCAAAGAATTTCAAAATAGGCAACTCTTTTCAAATTTTAGATAATCTGGAAAGAAGGGGCAACTTTTCATGTAAAGGGATGATGCTTCACTTATGATGATATTCTAGCTTTCTATTTCAAAAAGTTCATAGGGTTAATACTTTTAGCTGGGTTTCAATATTTTGTTGGAGCAATCTTATTTTAACACCTTGTTCTAGTACTTCTCTTCGATGTTTTTGATTTTATAAGTATATTTATGTTGGGCTCTTCACAAGTTGTTTTAATCAAGGTTTTAAGTACAATGGAATGGGGGGTGTTTATCCTATCTCATTTCTTTGAGAAAATAGGACTTAGGATGGGGGTGAAACTCTAAAATCCATTTTTATGGTGAAAGAAGAAGAAAGAGGAAAGGAAGGAAAGGTGGAGAAAAGGAAAAAAAAAAGAAAGAAAGGAAGGAAAGAGGAAGAAAAAGAAAAAGAAGAAAAAAGAAGAAAGAAATGGGGAAACAAAAAAAAGAAAGTAAATAAAGATGGAAGAAAGGAAAGAAAGGAGAAAAGAAGGAGGGGAGGGAGAACAGAAAGATAAGAAAGAAAGAAGGAAGAAAGGAGAGAAAGCATAAGAGTAAGGAAAGAAAGAAAAAGAAGATTGATGAAAACAAAGGAAGGAAAGGAGGAAGAAGGGAAAGAAAGAAGTAGAAATGATTAAAAAAAAAGGATGGATGAAGAGAAAGAAAGGATAGAGGGGAAAAAAAAGAAGAAAAAGAAAAAAAAAACAAACGAACAAAGAAAGAAAAGAAGAGAAAAAAAAAGATGGGGAGAGAGTTGGGTACTTATTGGGACGCTTAGTTCGGTTGGCTATTAGGATAGGTAAGGACAATGAGGCATCCCGTTTTATGTAGAAATTTAGAGAACCTTGTTCCAAGAGTTTTAAAGCTTTGGATTTAATTTTTTTCTGGGTATTCTATGTTAGTGCGATTCTAAGCAATTTACAAATTGAATGGTTTTCTTGTTTTATGGTAGGCCTGCTAGAATCCTGTAGCAGGATTATTTTTTTAGGATTGGTAAATAATCCCGAATCATTCCATATGTTATAAAAGTGTTTTGTTAAACATGAAAAGTGCATGGATATTCCCAAAAAAACATCCAGTTCAACAAATGGTATCACTAATAAATCAAAAGAAAATGGCATGTGAGATTTTGGATGTGTACGATTTTTGAAGGGGATGGTCATATGTAGAGATGGGCAACGGGCTGATAATTTTTTTTTTGATTTTTTTAAATAAATTAAAAAATTGTTGGGATATGAAGCCACCTTAATGATGGGATTTTAGCATAAACCTCTACCGGTTTATTAATTTAAAATCAAAATGGTACATGAAGGGAGGGGGGCTAGGCCTGACCTCTAGAATTAGAATACAATAAGAAAGGAGAAAAAAATAGAGATGACTCACTTTACAATTAAAAAAAATATATATTATTAGAAGTGAAACCTATATTATTAGAAGTGAAATCAATTCAAGCCTCAAAAAGATATAAGGCCCATACAAAAGGCCTTGTTAAAGCACACTTTATGCTTTAAGAGCATCAATCTCAGCTTCTCTCATGTTAAAAAAAACTTTGTGCATCGATCTTCAGTGTACAAAGCGCGCACCCGATGCGCGGCGTTTGCAAGTTTGGTCCTCAGGCTAGTCCATAAGGTGATTCCTGGGCCTACTGTGCTCTCTGGCTGGTTTCGCTCAACAAGAGCACCGTTAACGTCAAGAGACCAGACTTTCTTGCCTGACTCATTCATGATGCGTACAATGCACCAGACGACCTAGTCTTTCTTATAAATTCAATTCTTCATGAGAATATTTAAAGATTCTAAACTTAGTAGGTCTTATTTCTTTTTGTTATTTTTTTTTCTTATAATACCATTAAATTATGAATAAATGGACAAAAGCTGGAGAGGGTGCCATTCAAACGTGTAGCATGCCTTAAATATAATAATGCAAAAGTAACCAAAAAGAGATATACTAGTGATGTATTACTACAAATGTGACTTATAAGTTATAGTCAATTATATATAATAGTTAGAACTAGACCGGCAAACTTTAACATAATTAGAAGATTGGACTAGTAGCTGAATGATCCAATAGATGGATCAATGGTTGAATAGTATAAATAATCAAAAAAATCAAAACAAAAAAAAAGGAAGGGAAAATAGAGATAATTTTTTTAATAAAATTTAATTAATGATAGCTAAAAAAAATTAAATCCTTAAAATTAAATTATTTAAATCCTAAATTATTTTAATAGAATTATATTTTTTACATTGATAATTTATCTTCATTCTAAAGATATGAGAGTCAAATTTGCATTTTTTTCATGCATGATCACCTCTAATTACATATAAGAAATTATTTTTAAAACTATTTTTTATACAACTAAACGTATAAAAAGTTAAAAACGGCCTTTGGATAACTTTTGCTTAAAAAATTATATTATTTAATTTTATGCATGATCATCAGGGGCTGTGCCTGGCATGCTTATTTTTTAAAAAAATAAAAAAACTGAGCCAACAATTTTATAAAAAAAAATTTGCCCATGCACGGCATCATGTGCCGTGCCTTATGGTGGGCCGGGCTAGGCACGACCCTTGATGTGCCGGGCCGCCAAAATTTTTAACGGGCCGTGCCGGATGGGTCGGGCCTGGCCCGGCATGGCCTGTGGCCCAAAATGGGCCACGTGCCGTGCCGGGCCGCCAAAAATTTTTAACGGGCCGTGCCCGGCACGACCCGTTAATTTGGCTAGCCCAATGGGCCTGGGCCGTTCCGTGCCAAGCACGGTCGAGTGCCCACCTTTAGTCATATGGGTACATATTGGATACTGGATTTGTTTTCTAGAGTTACAGATACTTGTTGGTTTGCTGATATTGAAACTTTTACACAAAACAATCTCACATGAACATCAAAGTATCATGCTTAGGTGTATGCTTATGAATGAAAAGTAAATTGACCTACAAATAACTCATTAGAAATTAAAATTTGGAAATGGAAAGAAAACTATAGGGATCATTGATAGGCAGCATGCTACATGAATTTGTAGGTTTGTGGGGTTGGCACTTGGCTTGCAAGGATTTCTCATTGATCTCTTGGAACTATGACCGAGGGGTCATTGGATTTCTGTGGAATTTGCATTGTGACACCAAAATGTCCACTATTTTAATCCCAAAGTAGCTCACAAGATAAGCCCATTACTGGAGTCTCTTTGGAAATGCATTTCATAAAGCTCATATCACTAAGCTCCTTTTGAATTCTTAAGAATTTGGCATTTATTAGGTTAAGTTGTATTTTTTTTAAAGTGCCATGTTACCATTACATTTATTGTTATGGTTAATATTTGAACACTTTGTTACTTGTGTAATCTCCATTAGAAACTTTGAAAAGATCTTTTGAAAGTTATGTTGTAAGTGTTGCATGCATAGAGTTGGAGGCTTGTTCCGTCCCTGTGCTTATTCAAGGATTATAAGAATATAGCCTTTGGCCATCCTGTGCTGCATCTAACCATGAATTTGATATTTTGAATAAGAATATAGCCTTTGGCTTTGGTGGAGATCTCCTTGTTTTCATTTTGCTCCTATCCCTTGGCAGATTCCTTGTGGGAGAAGTATTTATCTAGTTCCGTCTGTGTAATTTCTTTACCTTCAACTCGGCATTTGATCCTCACAGTTGTCGTGTAATTTATAGGGCATCAACACTTCATATGGAAACTCGAGAGAAATTGAACTAAAAGAGAGAATTATTCTTCAATTTAATATTGTAGCATGGGTACTTGTGTGGTTTATGGTCTATAAGGCTCCCTTTACGGCTTAGGATATGTGGGAGGCCTTAGGGCCTTAGTATAGCATGGATGAACTCGAAAGGAAAGTCAAGTCTTGCAAAATCTGCAAACTGGGCTATGCTGACCATTTGCCTAAGCTATTGGTGTTAGATTGCAACTCCACCAACTCTTCATGAGTGGAATCTTAACTGGATTGATCCTTAAAGCTAGTATAGTTTGGAATAGCATTGATCCTTTCTAATGAACTCTTAACTCATGATCGCTTCGAGTCACCCTGCATGGTGTTTGCATTCATAATTTAATGCTTGTTGCCAGTGTTTTATAATTGGTACCAAACTCCATATTTTTTGATCAGATGGCATGATACCAATATTGACAACACTTATTGAAATTAACAACATTAAAAAGAATAAAAAATCCTTGATTTTGACTGGTTTGGTTGGTATGTATTTGCCCGTATGCGTTTTGGTGTTGTCATGCATCAATATGGATTGGCATGCACCAGTACAGCTGATATGTACTAGTATGGATGATTTTGGTGCTTTGGCATCCCTATCGGTACCTGTTTCACATTGGAATGGTATGATATTCATAATAATATATTGTTCCGGTATCTTGGTTGTTGGTGTTTGACAGATCTAATTTTTAGATGAACTTGGGTAGTGTTGAAACCTAAGGTTTCTTTCTTCTAGTCTGACTTGGCTGCAATGCTAGAGGCCTCATCTCTGTTCTTGATACTTCAAATTGAGGTTTTGATGTGTCTTTGGACCTTATGCAATGCCCACTTCTAATATTTAAAATCTATTATCACAGATGTCCTATCTAAGAACTTGAAAATTCTTGGAGTTTAGAGTTGTGTTTTGGGCCCTTTAATGTTGGCAATGTTCTTTGAGTTTCTTGATACCTTGGTACCATAATTTGTCATCAAATGAAGATTAAAAGACTGCAGCTGCTCTGGAAAATGAAAAATTTCTTCATGACATTCAGGACATTGTAGCTTGGGTAAGATTGCTAAGTGAACTACTTTCAGTGAATTATCCCTTCTGTGAATGGCCTTTTCTTTTCAGTTATTAGTCATGACTACAAGGAAAATCTTGGACTTGAGAGGTGATGGGAGGTAACATTTTAAACATGCGAGAGTTTATTGGTTGGAAAAATGATTTTATTTTAGATTAATCTATACCATATCTATGGTTTTAGACTTTTTGGTTTGATAGATTTTAATGATGGGCTTCTTTCAACAGTGGCTGCACATAAAGATCAAGCTTATTGGTTGTTAGAGTCATTCTTGTTCCATTATTTATGTTACTTCCTCAATTGAGCTTTTGGCAGTGAACTAATTTAGTCTTTGTAACAAAGGGTGTCCCAGTACATGAGGCCTCCACACCTTCTCCATTACATGGTTTGAGGAGGGTCAGATGAGGTATCCAAACATTACCCTAATATGTGGAAAGGCTGTCTTCTTGTTTCGAACCCATGACACTTGGTTCACATTAGAGCACGCCAAAGATCTAATTCAATCTTTGTACAAAGATCTTTCCATCCGTACTTAATTACTTGTTTGCTTGGTTTTGTGGATGATATATTTTTGATCTAATACATTTTAATTTTATGATATAAAATTCCTTGATAAAATTTCTTGTTATTACAACCCTGTTATTAATATAAATCTAGTTGTGACTGTTATGAAATGTGATTCTATTATACACTATTTCTTTTATGGGATTTTATGGTTCAGCCTTTTTTTTTTTGTTCTTTCTATTATTTTTCCTTGCAAACCTCATATTCATAATTATTTTTTTTCAATTTATACATTTATTAACTTTATGTCTTGATCAGGAAAAAAGGTTGCTTATCGGAAAGGTGAACTAAATGAACTAGTGGAGCATTTTAATGTGAGTGCAAATGCTTTATGTTTCTCCAACCTTAATTTAATCTGTAGTATTTTTATCTTAGTGATTTTCTATCTATTGGATTTATGTTCATGGAATGTGACTATAGTTTTATGTTGGCTATCAATCTACCACAACCCTCCTCTATTGTTTGGGTTGGGACTGGCTATGTGTAAAGTTTTATACTCACTAGGCAGAGTCAGTGATTTCTTGTGTACTGTATTCATGTTGATGCTGGTGTGAAGGTCCCATCAACCTCAACTAGTTTGGAATTAAAACTTTGTTGTTATTGTTATTGCTGATTTCTTGTCTACTAGCGTACTTGCATCATAACAGCTAGTGTCATGCACATGCTATGCACTCATGCAAAGAACCATCCTATCTTTCAAAAATCTTTTTGTTTTTTTTAAAGTTGTTTGACATGAAAGGGGGTGATGACTGGGTTGGGGGATAAAAATACAATTGAAGGATGGGATTATGGTATGTGGTACAGGTGCGTACCTTCTCATAACGGGCATACCGTACTGTGCACCAAGCATACGAACATTGTAATAGTGTGGTACTGGTATGAGATTTGGTATCGAGATAGCAAACCTTGGATGGGATGAGGGAGTTGGTTTCCATGATGATGCTGGAACCATGTCTTTCAAATGCCAAACTGCCTTCTGTTGGCCATGTTGCAGGATATTGAAGGATAACTGAAAAGCCAGTTCCCTATTTAAGGATACTAAAATGCCTTTTGAGATCCATCCTTAGCTGCCCGGCTTTTTTATGCCTTTCTTCTGTTTAATTTTGACATTGGTCCTTGCACTTTTCTGGCTTCCTTTAGCTTCATCTACAGACCATTACATATTGGTTCATTATCTCTTGATTTCTATTGGTGCAACTTATGACATCCTCCAATGCAGATTTCATTCATTATAGTTTTGTATAATTGTTATTATTTAAGGGTCCTTAGGCTATCCAATTTTCTAAAACTAATGCACACACACACATGCTATGAAACGGATTTTACTTAACATCACTGTTTGGTTGAGAATTCAAAACACGTTTTTAGTTTAGACAGTTGCTGTAAACATCAAAATACGTGCTTTATGGAAATCCAGAAGATACTTATTTTTTGGAAACATAATCCTGCATGTTTCCTTATCTGGTCTATGTTTCCTCGTCCTCTCAAGTCCATTCCATTCCCTCATCCCCCATGGAGCTTCTACAAGAGGATTTGATTATCCTGTGTGTGCTCCAAATGTTAACGACCATATAAGATGAACTCCAACTGCAAGATCTAGCAAGTCTTGTACTATAGACTTTAAGATCTAGTATATTATGAGGTAAAGGAAAACCCTTTGCAGCAGGGTCTTTTTCTCTTGCATTTCTGTTTTTTTTTTGTTCATTTTTAAATGTTTACATATTAGATCTCTCTCTCTCTCTCTCTCTCTCTCTCTTTCTCTCACATGCACATGCGCCCCCCTCCCCTGTCTTCTCTCTCTCTTTCTTGTTGGGTACATTAGAGATGATTGCTTTTTGGAGCAACAAAATGTTTGTTTGGTCTTTTCTCTTTTAATCTTCGTGTGCCCTTGGAGTGGTTTAGAAGAGAATGGAATCCCAAAACTATCTGGCTATGTTGATATCCGTTTCTTACAGCAACTCTGATGAAAGGGTTTTGTTTGGAGGGCCTTTGTCTCCTTAGATCTTTCTTTATTTATATAATTGAGCGATGAATATCAGTTTACTAGAGGATAAAGTTGCAAACTTGAACTTGACATGGTTCGTTGGGGGGATTAAGAAGCTGAGAACATTGCATTTGTTGTTCCTCTTGAGGGCCTCTCTTTGTTGAAGTCTAAAGTTTCCTTGAGAGGTTTTAGGTAAGATCATGATATGCCTTACCGGTGTTTACTGCTCCATACCAAGTGTACCAAATTGCATTGGTACTGAACTGAGACTTGGTACATACCGGTATTGAGTCTTGATATGCTGAATTGATCCACATACTAGGCATACTAACGCTATACTGTTGTGGTATTGATATAGGGTCTGGTACCAAGATGGCAGACCTTTGGTCAGATGATCTATATTCTAATAAATAGATGATAATTCCCATGAGATTTGGACTTGGGAATTTTTATGTTTGGTATAGGAGAGGTCAAGGAGGGAGGGCTGGATTTTCCAAACTCTGCTGATGGACATCCAAGTAACATTTTAATATCATAGATTTGCTATGCCCTGTTTTAACAGAATTCAGCCGGGAACTGAAAGACATAAACTAGGATTCATGAAAGCCAACATTAGAACAGGTTTTTTTATAAAATTTATGTATAAAACTTTATAAGATTTATGTATAAAACCTACTTATAAAACAAATATATAAATCTTGACAGCTAAACAACCCCCTTAGCATATGCATAGAATGTAACAGTTGGATATCTTGTAAAAATTTGAGTTATGATCAGTGAAGTTTCAGTTGTAAAATATTTCTTATTGCCTTTAAGTTGTTTGTTTTTCCAAATACCTTTTAACAGTTGGTTCTTGTATTTTTGTGACCAAATAACCAGATAATTCTTTGGGAGCATTTATTCTCGCATGTCTCCTGATTGTTCATAAATTGCTTTCCTTAGAAATTTCACAATTGTTTCAGGCAAAATTTAAAGCAGAGAAGTCAATTAACTGCATTTTTCTTTCATATCGTGGTCACAAAATTAAAACCCCTTCTTACAATGCATAGACCTTGATACTTCTTGCATATATAAATATCAATATAGATCTAGGATGCTTTTGTAGAGTGATTACCTTGAGCTATGTGGAATGCCTGTTGTTTTCATTATCCATAGGCTCTTGTTCCATTGATTAAACTCTTAGTGGTGCCATGTGGTTAGAAAAATTATCTGCAATGGTCATTTTGTATATAATTTCTCTTTCAAGTTTTGCTTCTTCATTGTCTCACCAACATTTATTAATTGTAAAGGTCCTTAATTATGTTAAAGAAGGTGAGGGTGGTGAAATTTCCTTGTTTTATTTCCTTTTTCTGTTATCATCATCATCATCATTATGTTTCTTCATCTTCCGCTTCTCCTAGAATCATCCTCTTCCACTTCTGTGTCAACTTTCTTTACTTTACTTTTTTCTTTTTTTCTTCCTTTTTCATCTGATCTGAAACTTAGCCGATCTGATCTGATGCGGCCTTGGACTTTATTTAATTCCACCAACTTAGCTGATCTGATCTCCAAAATGCTTAAAGCATTTTAAATTTTATTGATGGTCAGTTTTGTTGATTTTCTTGCGTCATTATATTTGCACCCATAGGATTTGGCATAAGTCTTCCCTAGAGCTCTTTATGCTTCTTCCTTGCTCAAGAAGCAAAGCCCAGTCCCATTAGCCATGAGTGGTGATGAAGCAGGCATTTGGTGTGGTTTTGCAAATACAAAGGGTTGCCAGCCATATGTGGGCCCAATGTGAAATGAACCCTGCTGTGGAGGGGATTGATGCTGTTACACAATCATGTTACCTCTTCACATTCCAATCCTGCTGTCTGGCACCTTGGAAACACTACCATCCATGCACACCTCATTACCACCATTAGCTGGTGGATAGTTTCTTATCTGACTCTTCTAGGCTCTTATGCTATTGCTACCATTCCTGCACTCCATAGTAGCTGGACTTCTATTCGAGGTAGTGTACGCACCTGAAAATCTTACTGAATACTCAAACTTGCAACAGCTTCTTCAACATTCTCCTTCAAATGTTTTCAATTAGCAGCTTCCTCACACCCTACCATCATATGTACCCATTCTCAGATCTGGTAAAGTTGCACACCATGGTAAACATCAATTTTCATTATTTTTTATGGAAATGATTAGTTCTCTAGCCTTTAGAGTGCCTTGTGGGAGCCTTTTCTACAACCAAGTTAATCATAGCAATAGCTGTCATTTCTGGTGATGATGTGTCATCCGGTGATCTTAAATTCTAGCTTTACAGCACCATGAAGCTTTGAATTTAAAGCTTCGTTTCTTTAATGGTTTTACAGCACCATGAAGCTTTGAATTTAAAGCTTCGTTTCTTTAATGGTTTCCAACTGGCCTATAGCTTCGGTGTAGAGCATGATATTCATCACCTTATTTTCTGTGAAGGCTCTGTTCAGGCTTAGGACTAATATCCTCTGACAAATACCCAACTAAGTTTTGCTGGAAGTTGATTCAATTCTTCTTGCTTCTTAGGGTGCAATGTTTTTATGGGCAACAGAAGTTACTGTTGCCATGCATAGAGCACTGTAATGGTTGTTTGGACCTGCATTTAAATTGAGTAAAATTTTTAGCTGCAATTCTGTGTAATGCTTATCTAATTGTACCAACCTCATAATGATTTGCTTAGAACTTTTTTCTTCCTGTTTGTTGTTATATCTCTATTCATTATTCTCATTTATCATATTTGGCAATTCACTGGTTAACATTTCATTTTTATGTTTGCATGACATACTGTTAGTTTTGCAGATTGATGTTGAAAACCCATGTGTCATTATGAGCCAAGACAAAAGCAGAGAGTTTTTGCATTCTGGAAATGATAAAGACAAATTTAAGGTGAATCTTGTTGTTAACTCTCTCTCTCTCTCACTCATTCACTCACTCACTCACTCACTCACTGGCACGCACACACATTTTAATTGCATTTGTGGCCTTCAAGTCTATTGGTTTTGTGCCTTTAATTTTGCATGTTGGTGCAAATGTGTAAGTTCTACAAGAGTGTGCAGGTAGTTTTGGCATCTGATAAATAATATCCACCTTTATCCTGTCTGCTACCATACTTTTTCATTGTTTCAATATTTAATGCCTTTTCCAAACAATAACAATAAAGCCTTAATCCCAAACTAGTTTGGGATTCATAAGAAGTAAAATTTTTTCCAAACAGTGTGTAATTTTATTTTTTCACAGTTCTTTTTCAAGGCTACACTTCTACAGCAAGTAAATGATTTGCTACAAAGTATCACAGAACATCTGGGTGCTGCAGCTGAAGTTGTTGAACAACTAGAAAAATCGTTAACACCCATACTTAAGGAACTTAGTGAGCTGCAGGAGAAGATTAAAAACATGGAACATGTAGAAGAAATAGCTCAAGAAGTGCAACACTTGAAGAAAAAACTTGCCTGGTCATGGGTATATGATGTTGATAGACAAATTCAGGAACAAAATGCCAAGCTCGAAGTTCTCAAAGAGCGCATTCCCATCTGTCAAGCTAAAATTGAGCAATGTGTGGTAAGATAATTTTATTTCAAAATTGCTCTATTGCTCTGTTGCTGTATCCCCCTTTGATGCAATATTCTTAGATAATACTTATCTTCTCAATATAAATTTATGATGATGAAGGGAACTTGTACCATTGTTGAACCACCTTTGTAGAGCTCTTGTACTCTGTCCTACATATATGTCATCTTCCTACTTTCCTCATTCATGTGATGTTCACAGATAAGAATTTTGGAGTTCTTTTTTTCTTTTTTGGCTTAAGTGTGAATGGATGATCGCTGCTTTTCTTAGCATGAACTTGTCTAAAATTAGGAAGGTTACTGCGATGTCATGCTAAAGGAGGAGTCTTGGGGATTGTTTCTTTTTTTTTTTAGTCTCCTTATATTGGTTCTTGTGCAGGGCCATTGTCGTGGCCACACTTCTAGGGGCTTCACATCTCACTACACCTTGAATGTTGTGTTCCCTTTGATTTCTACTCCTACTTGGTTAAAGCTATAGGGCGGGCTACACATGTTATTAATTAATTAAAAAAACTCTATGCCCTGCAGCAAGACGCTGTTTCACAATTCAAAGGGTCAATGCAATATGCATTGTAGTTATAGTATAAAACACCAGTATTATTTTATGACACATGGCAATGGAGCTTTGTCAATACCATGTTTGGGCTCAAAAGCAATTTTCTTCTTGTTTTGATAATGAGAATAAAGTAGTTTACCAAAAGAAAAAAAAGGAAGCAACAAAGTGTTGTTTGTAACCTTGCAATCAAGATTTGTAAAATTGATTTTGGTATTCATATTAGTACCATGTTGGTATAGTGTCAATATGGGTTAGATTGGAGTATGAACACTTGATACGCCCCTTGTATTGAGTATCATGAATGATAGTATAAGATGGTATGCTTTGAAATGTTGAACCTTGCATGCAACTTGCTCTCTTGCTTTTGGCATTAATCCTTGATTTTAGGTGAGTCCAAGCCTTCATTAATCTTTTTTTAATTTTAAATAATTGTTTACATGCTAATATAAAAGACAATTGTTAGAGTCTTACAATTGGCTTTTTATATTTATTGGGTGCAAGTTTGTAATAGTAATAAAAAAAGGTACCCAAGTAAATGAGTCTCCCACTATTGCGGGATGTGAGAAGGGTTAGCTGTATGCAGCCTCACCTCTATGTGCGGATAGGCTATCTCTATGTTTTAAAGTCATGATCTCTAGTTCACAATGAAACAATAATGATCTCTAGTTCACAATGAAACAATCTTACTATTGCTCTAAGGCTCACCCTAACAAGTTTATAATGACAATATTATCTTATAATAGCAGTCCTCTAAGGTTAATGCTATCAGATATCACAAAGGTCGTAATTGCTCTACTAGAACTATCCTTTGGATGGACTATGATGGCCCATAATGAAGGAATATTTACATAATCAGAAGAAAACTACTTATATTTACCAACTATGGAGCATGCAGATCACTAAAAAAGAATCGCTCTTTTACCATGATGGAAGGTAAGTCTTGCTAGGTGAGACACAACTATCTTATCGGAATTATGTATTACTGCAAAGCTTGTTGTGTCTGTCAATAGTAAAATTCCTCTTGTGCCATCTCTCATTATCAACAAAGATCACTGGCATTATTGAAGCCGCAATATGTTCACTTTTGGATAATTTTTGATGATTTCTTTTAGTAACATTTTTTTAATGGTAAATAATTTTTTCTGGTTTTTACGTTTCTTCTTTTTTATGTTTTTTAGTTTATTTGACATTCGACAACAACAACAAACCCTTAATCTCAAGCTAATTGAGGTTGGAAATATGAATTCTTTTTCTTCATTTTGCTTGGTTTAGAGCCATATTTTCTGTAAGTCTTTCTTTTCTACTCTTTTATATAATTTTTGGTCTAGCTTTGTTTTTTTTTTTTTCCTTCTACATATATCTAATCACTCTTCTATGCTAATGCTTTCTGAGTTTCAATTGTATGTTCTAATTGTATAATGCACAAATCATCTGACTTATCGTTCTCCCAATTTGTCCTTAATAGTTAATTTTATATTAGCATTTTCATCTCTCTCTCTCTCTCTCACACACACACAAAAAAAAAAAAGTTGTTGTAGCCGTTTCATCTATGTAGCCATAAATAGGAATGCCTGGCAAATGAGGATTCCTAATGCTATCTCCAAATATTTTGGGACAACACTTGGTGGCTATGTTTATAGTTATTAGAATTCGATTTATTTTATGTTTTATGTCTATGCTGTGCTACAGTGATTTGTCTTAGTAAGCTTAGTTGTCATATTTTATTGAGTATGATTGTTAATATGCTAAGGCAAAACAGATATCAGAGATATGAAGCTCCCTGCTATTTCATGTTCTTGGAAATAGTTTGTGCTCATCAACTTCTACTATTGGTTTAATATTTGATTAAATATTATCTATTGAGAATGGTTAATTAAATATCATTTCTTTGGCTTTAATTTACAGGCTAAGGTGGAGGAATTGAAGGGCTTGCTTACTAATAAGAAATCCCAGATTATGATTTTGACAGAAAAGACCTCTGAAGTAAGGAGAACGAAGGAAGAATTGCAGCAGAATCTCTCATTGGTATGCAAATGCTTTTAAATCACAAATGTTATCTTTTTATTTGTTTTAATATGATATGATTTTCAAGCAAAAGTTTACCTTGTTATACTTCAGGTTGTTTATAGCTCATTAAACATGTAAATGCACTACTTATTTCAATTGCTTGTATTTCCATCCAGTGGTCAATGTAGTCTCAAAGAATTGAGGCTAGATGTAGGGGAAAATGCACTATTAAGAGTCCAGAACTGAGGTATATTACTTGCAGACAAGGCACCGTCTCTCACTCTTTTTTTTAAATAGAAAAAAAACTCATCCAGTCAGTTCCAGATCTAAAGACTGTTATAAAGTGATCAAAGAAAACAGAGAAGAGGACAGTCATGAAGCTAGGGAAGTGAAGAAGAATAAGAGATAGAAAGAGGAGGAAAGAGAAAGAAACAAAGAGGTAAAAGGAGCCTGTGGTCCTTACACTTTAATGCACCAAGATATCTTGTGACACCACCAGACAACCTATCATCCCCTTAAAAAGATTGGTGGCTACAAATTATGCCTTACTAGAACTCTTTAGAAGGAAATAATAAGATCCAAGTCAGCTAAATATGATAAGTTGTCGGTCAGGGATGTCCTTGACTGCAGCCATCAGGGAACATGCAAGGGCCTGATTGAACCTGTCCTTTGATGTTTGTGCTGCACCAGTTGTCCACTAAAATTTGATATTCTTTATGTATCATATTGATTCCTTGGTATACCATCCGTTACTTTTCTTGTTTGCGGGTCATGTTTGCAATCCGCTTTGACAGATAGTCACTTGTTCTCTTCCATATCACCTAAGACTTTATTTTAAATCTATATAGTAATATTCTCATGCATGCTACTAGAATATTATTCGTTTCTAAGAAAATCTTCTGATTTTCAGACCTGTCTTGCATGGTGCTTTTGAGGTAGATTTTGTTGCCTTCAAATAATTATTTGCATAAGTATACCTGTTTCACATTCAAGACATTCTAAATCATTATCTTGTTAAGAGATGCAGTGATAAGAAAAAAAACAGTGTCTTGACAATGATTCTCGTCCATTATTTCTTCTCAACAAAGATTGTTTTTTGTCCCATTATGTGTATCATGGTCCTCTAAAGTTTTGTGGATTGAGAGAGCTTAGAAAGTGCAAGTAGTAATGCAAACATAGATGCTTGTAATGTTGTGACTTTGTATTATAAATTTCATGATGTTTTGGTCTAAATAAGAGCAGATTTTGAAGTGGACATTATAAGGGGATGACTGAATAATTTGAGTAGAAAAGTTGCATAGGAAGCATTTGAAACTTTATATATATATATATGTGTGTGTGTGTGTGTGTGTGTGTTAAGTTTAATGGCCATGTCTGTTTTTCTTCTATCTGCATGACACTTTTTGGTTACCATCTATATATTTGTGTGTTCGAGGTAGTCATTTACCTTGGTGTCAAATATAGCCACCGTATCTCTGGTGATCACTGTATTGATGATGTTGTTACATTTTCTTAGGCTAGAAAGGAGCGGCTTGAAATCAAAGAGGCGTATTCTCGTGAAATAAACTTGATAAAGAAAATGAGCAATCGTGCGAAGTTGCTTCAGCAGCAAATTTGTGATATTCAAGAGCAACATATGAGAAATACACAGGTTTGTATTTCTGTTCTATCAGATATTTAGTGGTTATAAGCATGATGCTTAGTACCAGACCATATCACTCCATGCCGGGTGTACCAACTCATTCTGGCAGGGAACTGATATTTAGTACACAGCCCTGTTCCAATTGTCAGTACCAAGAACCAGGCTGTTTGACACTGTACCAATTGGGTATTGCTGTGGCTACTGTGCTATGTGTACCAAAACTGGCACAAAAACTGTAATTTAGTCCATATCTTTTTCAGTCTACGGCTGTCCTTATTTTAAGAATGGATTTTGCATAGACAGGTAGTCTTATGTTTGATGAGCTCTTGTTGAATCTTAATATCTAGCAACTTGAATTTTTGTGGACCATCGTAGCACAATTGTGATTGCTTATCTTTCTCAGGGTTAGATGAGAATTTTAATAAACAAAATGACATTGAGGATGTCAACAATCTCTTTCCTTGCTTATCTTAAACAATCTTTCTTGGCGCATATAACCCTCAGATATGTTATATTTTGCATTAGTATTGTATTTTTATCATTTAAAATCTAAATACCTAATGCATTTAAGTGCAGAATGCAATATTTCAATCTAATGTGACTAAATTGTACCTTGAACCATCACTGTTGCTTACCCAGTTAAATGGTGTCTAAATGGCTAACAAATGGTGTTCAAAGAGCTAATGGACTCATCTGTTGCTTAGCATTTAAAATTGTCACTTGTTGGATATAACAAGTTGAGATTTTGTTTGACAATATTAGTGTATTGGTTCAGTATTACAGCCTGTTATTCTCATATATACAAGCAAAATAGGAGATAGCTGCTTGCAGGCTTAGTATAGAAGATACAAAGTGCAGTCACATTCTTTATATAATGCTATATATGTTATATGAATCTAGAATCATTTTCCTAATTGTCTTGAAGTTTGATAGGCAAAAAAGCATATTCTAAAATTTGTTAGCAAGTGGAAATACAAGTCTTCATGAAAGAACCAACGAGAACTTAGTAAATTGGATATTATAATGGGAAGTAGGTGTATAACATTTTCTCAAGTGAATGAATCATGATGCGTGTGTTTGCATGCAAGAGATTGCTGAGCTGACGATCCTTACAACACTTACAATATTAAAAGAGTGAAGGTTTGCTGATTGTTATACATTAAGTTAGAGGGAAGGCAACTAAGTAACCTAATCATTAGGGCTCTCTAGACAATACCAGGACAAAGCTCTGGGTTCAATATCTTGTTATATGTTCTTGGTACTGAGCTGCTAGCTGATGAAGATGCATAAGGTGTAATACTAAGTGTTAGCATTGTTTACGTAATTAACCATGGTGAATACTTGTAGTTCAAGAAAGGTGCGAGAAACAAGGGAGCAGGTGAAGATTTTGCAAGAGTCATATGTTGACAAGTTATCAAAATGACTTTGCTGGTCACATATTGGAAAGAGATGGAAACACTTGACAAGTAGTTCACTGGACAAATGGCATGTATAATTTTCAGTCCAGAGGTGGCTGAACAAATGGATCATACTCAATATGATGGTACACAATGGGGGCTAGAGTTGGCTCAGCTATAACGGCTGAGGTTTGGATCTTGATTTGAATACAAATGTGATTAGACAGGTTGGAGAAATATATTTGTTGTGATAAAAAGCACTTTTGAGAGGGAAACTTAAGCTGTATAACGTTTTGAGGGAGCAATCTTTTAAGCTCGCAATGAAAATAAGAACTCTAAATATGAATTTAAGATGCTTTTAAAGTGGTTGGGTGATAATGCTTTGCAACCAATATTTTAAGTCTTGGTACTGGACTTTGGACTGCTCTTTTACCAATGCAGTATTGTACAATACACTTCCATACTGATTAATGATACATTGTAGGAGTCGCATGGTACTCATACTGTCTCTGTACAGGGATGTATCGAGCCCCTGTACTATTAGTGCTGTATGAGGTCAGTATGGTATACCTTGCACTGTGCAGTATGCTTTGGTACTTAAATGCTGATGCCAACTGTGTATCCCATTTGCATCATTTTTCCTATATTCTAGAAGAAGTCTGCATTTCCTATTCTTGATGAGTTCGATTTGGACTTCTTCTGCCCTTTGAGAGAGCATGAGTGGGATTTTTGTAGGTGCTTCTACTGACTATGGGTGTCAATGCTTAACCTGTTTAACTCTTTTAACTTGATTCAATCTATTTTAGGTTGGGACAATTTACCTGTTTAATAAAATGGTGAGGTTCAGGAATAGATTTTCGATCCACCTAATAAATAGGTTGGGTTTAGGCTGATAGATTTTTGACCTGCATTTGACCCAACTTGTTTATAGGCCACATCGACTTGATTGCCACCCCTATTGCCACCCCTACTAATGACATAACTTTCGTTAACCAAGAAATGATAAATTTGCAACAAGAGCACCCTTTTAGGCTATTGACTTTTTTAACTGTTTCTCATGTTATTGATGTTGAAATTTTGGAACTCTTTATTTATTTTGAACTAGTGGGTAAATTGACACCTAATTGGCGGTGGGCATTTAAATGAATAATGTTGGACACACAATTTCTGTTTTTGATCACACCATTATCAGATGTGATATAATGGGAAACATCATGCAAGCTTGTTAGGTTTCCTAACTCTTTCTTGAAAAAAGGGACCATCATGTAAGAGAGCATAGTCTTGAAAACACAAACATATAAAGAAATCCTCAAGGGAAGTTCAAATGTTTTAAGCCTATATCTTAGTGGATAATGTCAAAATTGTGAAAAGTGACAAGTGGGTGGCTGTAGACCAGGCATTGACAATTTTGACTGATTAAAGGACAAACATTTACCAATGAATTCTAGTGTAGTGAACTTGCTTTGTTACTGTTGATTGAACAAGTGAGTATTGCTTTTACTTTTTAGATCCATTTATAGATGATGCAACCTGCTCAGGAGTGAGAACTAGGACTAGATATGCATGTGGGAGAGCTTGAATCTTTTGATCCAGCATGTTTCTCTAAATGCGGAATGCCTCTTTGATAGTAGGACTTCTCATGATATATCTTGATGGCTGCTAGAAGAGAATGCAGCAGGCATCAACCATAAGCCAGTAAGAATTAGTAACAGAAAATTGCATGTCAAAACTTAGGTTAACAGTGGACTGGACGCAGTAGAGGGATTTGTGGATCTTGCTGGGAGAAAAAGAAGATTTGAAGTCACTATAGTTTGATGGGAGTTGACTAACACCAAGCAGCTGACTTATAAGGTACGAAGAGGCAATTTGGCCTACAGGAGGGAGGATTAGGTATCGAGGTCACACGGGGTGGGTTTTTTTCGGGTGGGGGACAGTGGCATGGACATCTGGTGCCAGAGGAGATAGGGCACATGGTTAGGATTGCCTGAAGGGAGTTTTTCAATTTTGGCAAAATTGTAAGCAACCCCTCTTAAGGTGACACTTTAGGTATAAATGCCCCAAGAAAATAGATTATGATATTGGTTGATCTAGTGCTCATCAGCTATGGTCAATTAAAGTTCCTTGAATATTGCAGGGGAAACTTTTATGGAAGGGGATGACAAGTGGATGGTCTAATTGATGATGTGACCACTTGGGGATCTAGGTCATGACATTGTATGTATGTGGTGGTGGTGATGAGAATCTTGTCTTTTGCTATGTCCCTCCCCTTCGCTTCGTATGGTTTTGGACTCCCTCTTCTCCTTCATTCTTAAATATTATTAATTTCTTCTTTTAAAATTTAGTAATAAGAATTAACTGCAGCGTAACCCCATCCCCAAGGCGAAGAATTTCTTTAAATATAGTCAAAGATCCAAAAGTTGGATTCATATAGTCAAAGAATTTCTTTAAATATAGCAACCATGACTATCCAACCAACCAGCGGCAGTCACTATCAAAATTGTGAAAGTGACAAGTGGGTGGCTGTAGACCAGGCATTGACAATTTTGACTGATTAAAGGACAAACATTTACCAAATGAATTCTAGTGTAGTGAACTTGCTTTGTTACTGTTGATTGAACAAGTGAGTATTGCTTTTACTTTGCAGATCCATTTATAGATGATTCAACCTGCTCAGGAGTGAGAACTAGGACTAGATATGCATGTGGGAGAGCTTAAATCTTTTGATCCAGCATGTTACTCTAAATGCGGAATGCCTCTTTGATAGTAAGACTTATCATGATATATCTGGATGGCTGCAAGAAGAGAATGCAGCAGGCATCAACCATAAGCCAGTAAGAATTAGTAACAGAAAATTGCATGTCAAAACTTAGGTTAACAGTGGACTGGATGCAGTAGAGGGATTTATGGATCTTGCTGGGAGAAAAAGAAGATTTGAAAACACTATAGTTTGATGGAAGTTGACTAACACCAAGCAACTGACTATAAGGTACGAAGAGGCAATTTGGCCTACAGGAGGGAGGATCAGGTATCGAGGTCACACGGGTGAGTTTTTTTGGGGTGGGGGACAGTGGCATGGACATCTGGTGCCAGAGGAGATAGGTTACATGGTTAGGATTGTCTGTGAAGGGAGCTTTTCAATGTTGGCAAAATTGTAAGCAACCCCTCTTAAGGTGACACTTTAGGTATAAATGCCCCAAGAAAATAGATTATGATATTGGTTGATCTAGTGCTCATCAGCTATGGTCAATTAAAGTTCCTTGAATATTGCAGGGGGAAACTTTTATGGAAGGGGATGACAAGTGGATGGTGGTCTGATTGATGATGTGATCACTTGGGGATCTTGATCATGACATTGTATGTATGTGGTGGTGGTGATGAGAATCTTGTCTTTTGCTATGTCCCTCCCCTTCGTTTCGTATGGTTTGGACTCCTCTTCTCCTCCATTCTTAAATATTATTAATTTCTGCTTTTAACATTTGGTAATAAGAATTAACTGCACCGTAACCCCATCGCCAAGGTGAAGAATTTCTTTAAATATAGTCAAAGATCCAAAAGTTGGATTCATAAATATAGTCAAAGAATTTCTTTAAATATAGCAACCACGACTATCCAACCAACCAGCGGCAGTCACCATCAAAATTGTGAGAAGTGACAAGTGGATGGCTGTAGACCAGGCATTGACAATTTTGACTGATTAAAGGACAAACATTTACCAAATGAATTCTAGTGTAGTGAACTTGCTTTGTTACTGTTGATTGAACAAGTGAGTATTGCTTTTACTTTTTAGATCCATTTATAGATGATGCAACCTGCTCAGGAGTGAGAACTAGGACTAGATATGCATGTGGGAGAGCTTGAATCTTTTGATCCAGCATGTTTCTCTAAATGCAGAATGCCTCTTTGATAGTAGGACTTCTCATGATATATCTTGATGGCTGCAAGAAGAGAATGCAGCAGGCATCAACCATAAGCCAGTAAGAATTAGTAACAGAAAATTGCATGTCAAAACTTAGGTTAACAGTGGACTGGATGCAGTAGAGGGATTTGTGGATCTTGCTGGGAGAAAAAGAAGATTTGAAGTCACTATAGTTTGATGGGAGTTGACTAACACCAAGCAGCTGACTATAAGGTACGAAGAGGCAATTTGGCCTACAGGAGGGAGGATTAGGTATCGAGATCACACGGGTGGGTTTTTTTCGGGTGGGGGACAGTGGCATGGACATCTGGTGCCAGAGGAGATAGGGCACATGGTTAGGATTGCCTGTCAGGGGAGTTTTTCAATTTTGGCAAAATTGTAAGCAACCCCTCTTAAGGTGACACTTTAGGTATAAATGCCTCAAGAAAATAGATTATGATATTGGTTGATCTAGTGCTCATCAGCTATGGTCAATTAAAGTTCCTTGAATATTGCAGGGGGAAGCTTTATGTTATGTGAAACAATTGCAATCCAATGTGTTATATGTATAGCTATTTCTGATGGAAAATAAGTTGCACCCTCTTTAATCATCTGATACGTCAGAACTCAGATCTATGTGATTACTAATTTCAGCTAATATTTGCACATCATTCTGTATGATTTTCCTCTCTTATGTACATCTCTGCTTTTTAAACTGAAGGCTGAAGAATCTGAGATCGAGGAACAAATGAAGAAACTGCAGGATGATGCCGATGTAGCTCATATGGGTGTTACAAGGTCACCATATTTCTTTCCTCCTGTTTTGCATTCCAACTTGCAATGTGGTTAAGTATCCTTTTTGCTGTTATAACTCAGCTTTCTTGTAATTTGATTCAGGTTGCAGGAGGAAGAGCATGCATTATCAGAAAAGTTATCAGCTGCTAAAATGCTATCAATGATATGTCTAAAGAGGTGAGTCTCTTTCTCAGATACCACCTTGTCTTTGTACTGATAAGCACATAATTTCTCCCAGCTTCTGTCATTTTACTGGAAAATTGTTCTACCTTTTTGGAGTGCTAATATTGATTTGACTGAAAGTTGCTCAATGTGGTTCACCATTCGTGTTTCAAGTTCTTAAAAGTATCTTTTTAGAACTAACTTCGTATGCATTTACTGGTTTTAGGCATGTCTATCCAGATTGTGATTTTTGTTTGTAAGTAGCTATTGTTCTGATATCATTTGTTTGAGGGATTAGCGTCTTAAAGGCATTGTTTTTTTTTTTTAAATCTTTGAATGATGATTTGCTTTTTATGGTCTCAATGATTGTCAATTTTTGCTCTGATCCACTTCTGGTGGTGTTCTGTCTGAAAATTCTTGTTTTTCTCCCCATTTTGGTTGATTTTTACAGAAAAAAAATGCTTGAGGTTTATGACTCCTACCTACAAGCAAGTATAAAGCTCTTAATACTGATTTTGTTGTTTTGAGCATTTTGTTGCAAGTTACCGTGTCAAGTATTTAGTAATAAATGCCTGGTGTCTCTGAAAAGTAGCTTGGGAGTGAGCAGTTAAGTTTGGTGGTTAGCAACATGTCTTGAGTGCTTGTTGTAGTACTCAAAACTGTTTAGATTTACTTTGATACCGAATTAAAAGTTTCTGCAAGCTTCTGGGAGCATGAAATATTAGTTTTATGATGCTTTTAGGTTTTTATGACTTTGTGGCTTGTACAAATATAATCAACTGTGTCTACTTTTCATTTCATTCATGAAAATTTGCCATCCAGACCATATCAATCCGAGTGTATGGGCTTTTCGATTCATCTATTGCAGGGTAAAAGGTCAGAACTTAGTAACTGCATACTGTTGGCAAATTAGCACTGCGTAGTTCTAGCTTTCCACTTAAGCATTATATAGATATCAGGTTTAGTATATTGCTGGTGGGCCGGGTAGCCCCGGATCTGATCCAATTCTGAGCCAACATAAACCAATGTGAGGGGCTGGCTTTGCAAAATAGGATCTGATCCAATTTGGGATCAAGCTTAGATCTGAAATATGAACCTGTGGATTGAATATGTGTGCCTGTATGAGATAATAGCTGCCAGCTGGGTCAGGTGCAAAATTGATGACCTAATCAGACCTAAACCATGAATAGCCTAAAAATTTCAATTCAAAGTTTTTGGTATAGCCTATAAAATTCTGACCTAGTCCTGTCTGTTATTGAAAAAATTACATGCTTCCAATATCACAGACTAGTTGCAGTTTATAATAGTTCCAAACTTCAGTTTTACTAAACCATTTTTTGTTTTTGTTTTTTTATTTGAAATTGAGCCTAAGTGTGAATAGATATCTTTGCATAAATGATTTTTCTTCACATTTTATAATATTTTTTTTCCTCGAGCAAATTCCATAGGAAATATTTATATTGTGTCTATATTTGTTTAGGTATGAACTACTTGAATTTGATGGGTGCTAAATCCTGTTGAAAATTAAATAAAGATAACTTTAAGAAATTGTTATTTGGATATTGTAAGCTACCTGCAGGTTGTTAATGGTAAGTTGTGAATGTGTATATATTCCAAGGTTTGCTGGATGAATATTAAGGACTGAATTCTTTTTATTGTGCTCGGTTCAAACCTTTTTTACAGTATGACTCCTCTCAAGACTATGCACAAGTGGTTGCTAAACTTTTGGATTTGAAAAAATGTCCTCACAAACATGTTCTGATAGGAAGTAGTGCCCTATACCCATTTGTCTAGATTTCAAATTGAAGGGAAGTCAGACCTTTTCAAACATAAGGGGCCAAACATAAAGGGCTAAACCTAAATGCTGCTGTGATGTGGTCTCCATGAATTTGTTTGCAGGCATTTTCAGGGAGTACTTTATCTTGTTTCCTATCTAGTTTCATATCTGATATGAAGAATTCTGTAAGCATGGTACCATAATTTGTGCTATGATTGTTTTGAAGTTGAGTACCTACATAGGCAAATTTGCCAAAGGAAAGCAAGATAGGAAACACCTGTGTTTAATATGTGTTTAATATGTTGTGCTATACTGTGATAATTTTTTCTTATTTATTTTTAATATAAGGGTGTGTAAATGCATGAAATTCATCTGTTCCCTTATTATTTATGTGTTAAAGCCATTATCTTTATAATTTTAGTGAGTGTTCCACTTTTACCCAGTTCATAGTTATACCAGTGATTGTGACAAGTTCATATTTGCAGATTGAAGAAAATGAAAGAAGATATCGTGATTTATGTTCCCAGATGAATGAGCTTCGACAACACCAAATAAACAAGGTCTATTTGATTGATAATTGTGTGATTCTATGATCCATTGAGGATTTGCTTAACTAATTTCAACTTGTCTTGTAGTGCATGTTATTTATGCATCTGCATTTTTTAGGTGTATCTGAGAAATGTTGTGACTTTGTCTATCAATATGGCAATTTTTCATGAAGGTAACAGCCTTTGGAGGAGGAAGAGTGCTGAATCTCTTACAGGCTATCGAAAGACACCACAAAAAGTTTACGAGCCCTCCTATTGGTCCAGTTGGAGCTCATGTGGTAACATAAAATTAGCTGCATGAATGCTTGCATACATATGCTGGTTTTCTGTGATAGCTTTTCAAGCAGAATTTGATATTAGCCTTCTGAATTCATGCACAAATACTCACTTGATTAATATCTAAACTAGATGCTTTTTTACAAAGAAAGACACAACTTACAAGAATGCTTAATGTAGGAATTTAAAATGACATTGGTTTAATACTTTGACTTTTTCTGGTGTCTCGTCTTATTACTATTTTTGAGTAGCTTCTTTTTTGATCCATCATTATGTCTTAGTTTGTTTATTTTGTTGGAAATCTAGTATATTTCAAAATTCAAAAGCCTTTTGACTTGATAAGTCCTTTTATCTGATACGTCGTTCTCAACCGGTAGGATAAGTCTTTTTATTTCAACCGGTAGGATAAGTCTTTTTATTTTTCTTTTTGACCGGTCTTTTGACTTATACGTCTCTATGTACGTGATAAGTCTTTTATTTTTGTTTGACCTACCGTTGGACGCTGATCGACCTTTGGATTGAATCGTCATTCCTATTGGATTGATTCGTTGCTCTCGACCGGTGCTTGCTTTCTTATAAATATTCGAAGCAATGCCGGTGTTTAATTCATTCAAACTTTATGCTTTCTATTCCATCCTTATCCAGAGATTCATTCCTCATCCTTATCCAGTCCAGAGATTCATTCTTTTGCTTCCGTTCTTATCCAGAGAGAAGGAAATCATCTCGGTTGTTCATCCTCTTCTGACATTGGTGTGTGCACGCCTGTTAGAAGACTTTGCTGTTGTATCCTGGAGGGTAGTCGTGCTCTGATCTTATGCACCGAGATATTATCTCCGAGAGTGCGAATCTACTCTTAAGGACAGTGCCTTACACGCTACAGCATCTTCTCAAATACATTCAAATTCAAATATATAAGATCATCCCGGGTACTATCTTTTCCTCAAACTTATCCAACAATCTTAAGAGTGGATATGGACTCTATTATGGTTGCTGCTACTAAGTCCTTTTCCGATACATCCAAGATTGAGCAATTTACCGGTTCCCATTATAAACGTTGGCAAGAGAAAATATTTTCAATTTTAGACTTACATAATATTGGATATGTTTTGACTGATCCTAAACCTGAGAAAGAGGAGGACCTTCTAACCTGGGAAAAGGCTAACAGAATATGTAGGCATACTATTCTTAGTACTCTATCCAATGAACTATTTGATATTTATTATCCTATTAAATCAGCCTCTGAAATTTGGGAAAGCCTTAAAAGAAAATATATTCTTGAAGATGCCGGTTCTCAGAAATTTGCTATAGGAAACCTTTTTATCATGTCAGAAGATAAGGATGTGTCATCTCAAATCCATGCTTTACATGCTCTAATAGATGATCTTAAAAATGAAAATATTATTCTTCTTGATGCTTTTATTGTTGGATCCCTAATTGAAAAATTACCTGGAAAGATTATAAGAATAATTTAAAGCATAAAAGAAAGTCTATCCCTTGAAGATGTTATTGTGCATATTAGGATTGAAGAGCAAAACAGAGCCCGAGAAAAGATAGAAAAGGCTAAGGAAATGACTAGTAAGGCTAATCTAATAGAGGATGGATCTAGTAAGGATAAACATAAGTCCTATAAGCCCAAACATAGAAACCATTACAAGAAATATGATAAGAAGCCTCATTTTCAAAAAAGTCAAAATTTTAAGAAGAAAAAGGGATCTTGCTATGTTTGTGGGAAACCAGGACACCATGCTGCCCAATGCAGGTTCAGAAAAATTAATGATGCTCCATTCAAACCAAAGGCTAACTTGATGGTTGGAGAAGATGTGATTGCTGCGGTTGTTAGCGAGGCCAATATTGTTGCACATACAAAGGACTGGGTGGTGGATTCTGGAGCCACTCGTCATATATGTGGCAATAGAAATGCATTTGCCTCCTATATCCCATTGTCAGAAGGAGAGGAGCAAGTCTTCATGGGCAATTCAAAGTCTTGTTCAGTGATTGGCAAAGGAAAAGTCAATCTAAAACTAACTTCTAAAAAGTCCTTTCACTTGGAGATGTGCTACATGTGCCGGACATCCGTATGAACCTGATTTCTGTGGCCTTGCTTGGAAAAAATGGTACGAAAGTGTCATTTGAGTCTGACAAAGTTGTCATGACCAAATCTGGAAATTTCATTGGGAAAGGATATTGTAACCAGGGTCTATTTGTATTAAATGTACTCAAAGTTATGAATGAAAATGCATCATCTTCTTTTGCTTACTTGCTTGACTCTGTTAATCTTTGGCATGGTAGATTAGGACATGTTAATTACTCTTATATTAAAAGAATGAAACAATTAGGTTTGCTAAAAAACATGTCTACTTATGATCATGAAAAATGCCAAACATGTAGAATCTAAATTAACTAAAAGGAGTTGCAAATCTATTCATACAAGAAAAACCGAATTGTTAGAATTAATTCATTCTGACTTAGGAGATTTAAAAGGTAATATGACTAGAAGTGGAAAGAAATACTATATTACTTTTATCGATGATTTTTCTCGTTATGCAATGGTTTATCTTTTAAAATCAAAAGATGAAGCCTTCAAAATATTTCTAAAATATAAGGCAGAAGTTGAAAATCAATTAACAAGAAAAATAAAAAGACTTAGATCTGATAGAGGAGGAGAATATGATTCTACTCCTTTTAATGATTATTATGCACAACACGGTATAATTCATGAATTTACTCCTCATTATTCACCAGAATCTAATAGAGTGGCTGAGAGAAAGAATAGAACACTTAAAGAAATGATGAATGCATTGTTCCTTAGTTCTGGTGCACCCATGAACTTGTGGGGGGAAGCCTTTCTTTCTGCTTGTTTTATTCAAAATAGAATTCCTTATAAGAAAACAAATAAAACACCCTATGAGTTATGGAATGGTCATTTGCCAAGTTTTAAATATTTAAAAGTATGGGGTTGTTTAGCAAAGGTCTTGCTTCCTGAACCTAAAAAGAGAAAGTTAGGATCTAAAACCTTTGATTGTATGTTCATAGTTTATGTTCAAAATAGTCCTGCAAATAAATATAGTGCAGCCTATAGGTTCTTAGTGATTAAAAGTGAAAATAATATCATGGAACCTAATACTATAGTCGAGATGAAAGATGCAGAGTTTTTTGAACATATCTTTCCTATGAAAACCTCCTTAGAAAGACCTTCTAGACCACAAGTGGTTGAACCTAATTTAAAGCTTGATGACATTTAAGAGCTAAGGAGATTCAAGAGAATCAGAAAGGAAACCAATATAGGAGATGATTTTTATACTTTTCTTGTTGATAATGATCCTCAAACCTATTCTGAAGCAATTTCATCTCATGATGCTATATTTGGAAAGAGGCTATAAATAATGAGATAGAATCCATCATGAGCAATCATACATGGGAATTAGTAAGTTTACCCTTTGGAGCTAAAACTATTGGGTGTAAATGGATCTTTAAGAAAAAACTAAAGCTTATTGAAAAATTTAAGGCAAGGCTAGTTGCAAAAGGTTATTCTCAAAAGAAAGATATTGACTACTTTGATACTTTTGCACATGTGACAAGAATAACTTATATTAGAGTTTTGATTGCTCTTGCATCTATTCATAAATTGATAATTCATCAAATGGATGTTAAAACTGCATTTCTTAATGGAGACCTAGAAGAAGAAATATATATGGATCAACCTGAGGGTTGTGTTCTTCCTGGTAATAAGATAAAGTTTGTAAATTAATTAAATCTTTGTATGGCTTAAAACAAGCACCAAAACAATGGCATGATAAGTTTGATAAAGTGCTAGTTTCAAATGGATATCAAATTAATAGTGTTGATAAATGTATTTATTCTAAAGTTGTTAACCATGAATGTGTTATAATTTGTTTATATGTGGACGATATGCTCATATTTGGCACTAATTTTGATATTGTGACTAGCACCAAAATGTTTTTGACTTTGAATTTTGATATGAAAGATATGGGAGAAGCATATATGATTTTAGGAATTAGACTTGTAAAGAAGTCGAATAGTATCATACTTTCACAAGAACATTATGTTGAGAAAATCTTGAAAAAGTTTTTACATTTTGATAGTAAGCCTGTGAGCACTCCTTATAATGCTAATTCATAGCTTAAGAAAAATAAAAGCAATGGTATCTTACAATTCAAATATGCTTAAATTATTGATAGCCTTATGTATTTAATGAACTGCACTCGACCTGATATTGCTTATGCTGTAGGAAGACTAAGCAGATATATCCAATGTCCTAACAAGGATCATTGGATTGCATTACAAAGAGTGCTTAGATATTTGAAAGGAACCATGAACTATGGTTTAATGTATTGTGGGACTCCTACAGTATTAGAAGGGTATTGTGATGCTAACTGGATTTCAGACTCTGATGAGATGAAATCCACGAGTGGATATGTGTTTACCCTTGGAGGAGGAGCAGTGTCATGGAAATCATCTAAGCAAACATGTATAGCTCGATCTACAATGGAATCCGAGTTTATTTCCTTGGAGAAGGCTAGGACTGAGGCCGAATGGCTCAGGAATCTTTTGGTAGATCTTTCCATTTGGATGAGACCAGCTCCATCTGTGTCTATACATTGTGATTGTCAGGCTGCCATAGCTAAAGCTAAAAACAAAATTTATAATGGGAAGAGTAGACATATACGTTTAAGACATAATATTGTGAGGCAGCTTATTAATGATGGAGTAATATCTTTGGATTATGTAAGGTTAGAGTTGAATTTGGCCGATCCTCTGACTAAGCCTTTAAGCAAAAAGCTTGTGAGCAATACATCGAGGGAAATGGGATTATATCCAGATCAAAAGTTGAAGTGATGGTAACCCAACCTTCATGAACGGAGATCTCGTGAAGAAGGTTCATATGGAAAATAATTCACTGGACAACTTGGAGTATACTATTATAATTATTTATATTGTGAAATCCCTTTCTATGGTGTGAGATAGTATTTTGCAGTGTTTAGATTGAACTAATATGTGAAGTCTTAATGGATGTCAGCCTAATTTGGGTGGTATACAAAACTGCAGTGTATACTTGATGACAATCTGCCTATATGAGTGTGGAGGTGGTGGCCGCTTCCTATGAGACTTGGGTAAGATCTCTAGAGCACTCATGAATATCCAGGTAGACGCATGACCGAAACGTGTCAACCCGCTTGAACAACCGAAATCTGAGAGATGGAATGCGAGTTATAAGTCAATGATCCAATAAAAGAAGGATTGGTTCATAGAAACTTAGTTTCACCAACCTTTTATGGATTACACTTATTTTCTCTATGCCTGGTTCATAGTCACATAGACACCATGGCTTATGCATTACATTCTTAAAGTTCCTTCTAAAGTTTGTCATCTTTTGAATATTGAAATAATGGGGGATTGTTGGAAATCTAGTATATTTCAAAATTCAAAAGCCTTTTGACTTGATAAGTCCTTTTATCATCTGATACGTCGTTCTCAACCGGTAGGATAAGTCTTTTTATTTCAACCGATAGGATAAGTCTTTTTATTTTTCTTTTTGACCAGTCTTTTGACTTATATGTCTCTACGTACGTGATAAGTCTTTTATTTTTGTTTGACCTACCGTTGGACGCTGATCGACTTTTGGACTGAATCGTCATTCCCGTTGGATTGATTCGTCGCTCTCGATCGGTGCTTGCTTTCTTATAAATATCCGAAGCAATGCCGGTGTTTAATTCATTCAAACTTTATGCTTTCTATTCCATCCTTATCCAGAGATTCATTCCTCATCCTTATCCAGTCCAGAGATTCATTCTTTTGCTTCCGTTCTTATCCAGAGAGAAGGAAATCATCTCGATTGTTCATCCTCTTCTGACATTGGTGTGTGCACGCCTGTTAGAAGACTTTGCTATTGTATTCTGGAGGGTAGTCGTGCTCTGATCTTCTGCACCGAGATATTATCTCCGAGAGGCGCGAATCTACTCTTAAGGACAGTGCCTTGCACGCCACAGCATCTTCTCAAATACATTCAAATTTAAATAGATAAGTTCATCCCGGGTACTATCTTTTCCTCAAACTTATCCAACATATTTTTCCCCAGATGGTTAAACACAGGCGTGGATCAGTTTTTACTGGCTGTGTTGGTTCACACCAATAAGGTATTGGTACTAGCACATAGCTCATGCCATTGCCTTATTGATACATGGAGGCAGACCATGTATCAAAACGATGCTATCTCTTCCACTTCTTTTCTTTAGTAGTGCACCTAATGTGGATCCAGTACATTACTGTAGGCAGCATAACTAATGGAGAATTTCTAAGAACTCTGTTAGCTTCATGTCTTTTGGAAAAGCAATAAGCAATGTATAATCATTTGATTGCTTGGTAGATTATTGGACTGACACAACAATAATATAAGTACCACTGAGATTGTTTGGTGCTGAAAATTTATTATTGGCATTGGTCTTAGTATCCTAAAGCATGCTTCTATAGTAATAACATGTAATACATTGATTTCCAATGACCTGGCATTCCACTAGTCCACATATGAAGTGCATTTATATCATTAACTTTTTCGCTAAACACCCGAAGTTTTGGTTTGTGTAAATGTAATAATTGAGACTCACATTTCTTAATTTAATCACCATTTCTATTGCAAACAAGCAACTTATTAGAGCTTGGTCCTTTCAGTGGTTAATCTAGTTCTAATTTTGTATATTGACGGTTGTAAAACAACTTCAGTACTGTCTTCCAACTTGAGCTCCGCATCCATGCTACCTTCATTCATTTGCAATTATTGTGGAAAGAAATTGGTATACTATGTTGAACCGATTGTTAGTTACCTTATTAGTTAGTTTGGCAATTTTGATTATTTTGCTCAGGGCTGAAATTTTAAATATTTGGAAACAGGTCTATCATCTCAGTACCAATACATCGGTATAGCATCAGTACTCCCAATATGCGGGTCGGTTCGGTGAACCTCTCGGTTCGGTAGCAATATGATACAGTATGCCTGTAATGGGGTTGTGTGCACTAGTACGGCATACCATGTATGGGAATATATTTTCAAATATTATTAAATGAAAGTATGATAAAATTTAAAGCATCTTAATGAAATGAATAAAACCATAACAAGTTTTGAGAAAAAAGAACGAAATTTTCAAAAATCCTGAATTATTTATTGAATTGATAGAAATTCAAGAAAGTGTGATTTTTTCGCTCAGGATAGTTCAAGGAGAAGAACTTTTGACTGAAAACTATTTGGGAATTATCAGAAAATTATTGAATAAGGAAGGAATGTCTGTCATTAGGTTTATAGGACTTATCTGATCCAGTTTGGCAATGCTTTATTGCCTTGCACAATTTGTTTACACACACACATATTTTTATGAAAGAAACACATTTAGATTTGCCTCTGAGCTGCTTGTAGATGGAATAGTTGGACATCTTTAATTGGACTTGTATTTCCTATGAAACATGTATTTCTTTGTAATGGTGAGATGTGCAAAATGAATTGCACTCATAGTTCAAGTGTATGGCATGCATCTCATGCAGATGTATGCTGGGAATACTCTGCAATTTTGTTGTGTATCTGCTGTTCTAGGCATGCACTTTCAATACCACATTTTTACTGTTTCCAACATTTCATAATTTGGCAGACAAATTTGTGTTTTTATGAGACAGGCATTGGTTAATGGTGACATCTGGGCCCTAGCAGTTGATTCTGCTCTTGGGCGGTTATTGGATGCTTTTATAGTTACTGATCATAGAGATTCACGTCTTTTACGGGCTTGTGCAAGAGAAGCAAACTATGCAAACCTTCAGATAATTATATATGATTTTTCTAGACCACGGTGAGACCTACTCCACCTATCACTCTTTACTCAGGTGCATTCTACCTTTTGGTGCAGCATGCTTGTTTTATTTGTGATTCTGCCTGGTCATTGATATCATAAGTTTATATATGCAGGTTGAATATTCCAAACAACATGCTTCCTTTGACAAATCATCCAACTGTTCATTCTGTTATACATTCTGACAATCCTACTATCATTAATGTATTGGTAGATATAGTAAGTATACCTTTATGACTTGAAAATACTTTGATATCATATGCCTTTTTATCATATAACATAATTTTCTTAATTCTTTAGAAGCGTGTTTACTTATTTTGCGTAACTTAGGTTGCTTTTGCCTTATCATTTTCTCTGAACTGTTGGTCAATGTCAGATGTTATCTCTTTAATGTTGAGAATGCCATCATAATGCAGAAAATGAAATATTAGGACAAAAAAGAGTCAGATTATAAATGATTATGTATGTGAACATGGCATAGTAATAATATGTTTTTGTTAAAGACTTCATGTTCTCTTTAATCTTAATTTCTTATCGGTCATTTCATAACAAGTTGATTATGCTCTATTTGTAAAGTTCTTTCTATCTTTTGGGTCAGGGCTGGGTGAGTTGGGGGATTGAGGTTGGCTTACATGATTCTCTGTTTGCAGTCTTGACTTGTGCACAGTGCATGAAGAGCTGCAATTAGTGACATAATCCACCTAGATGGGTTTGTTCAAGTGTATACAGATAATTTGGCAACAAAATCTATTGTATAACACAAGGTTTTGGTAGCATGTTTTTTTTATTTCCTCTTTGTGTTCCACTTAAAGTTGGTTCCTGGGCAAGAATTTCATAGCTGTGCTGTAACCACTATAAATGAATCCATATTATCTTCTTTTATGAATATTTTGAGCCAGTTCCTCACTTATCTCAAATGTGTTCAAAGCTTGAAGTTCTTACAGTGCACTAAATGGCAGGAAATTTTGCCATGCTTATTGTTATCCTTTCTGGAGGTTTTTTATTGCTATATTTGTACTTCTGATTGCATCATATAATCTCTATTTTAGGGCAATGCTGAGAGGCAAGTGCTTGTTCAAGATTATGAGATGGGAAGATCTGTTGCATTTGATCAGAGAATTCAAAATCTGAAGGAAGTATACACTTCTGATGGATATAGAATGTAAGCTTTTAATGTTGCGGCTCATTTTTATCTCATCAACTCATCTTTATTTTACTGGCTTAGTCTCCTGCTTGATTGTTGATGGTGATGTTAAGTAGCAGTGCACACTATCACATGTGAACATTGCTAAACATTTTTCAGCTAAAATAAGTTTTCTTGTGCATATTGCTTAAAGAAGAGTGTATATTTTGCTTGTGCATATGGTTAAAGAAGAGTGTTTCTCCTACCGAAAGAAAGAAGTGTATGTAATGAAGTATATAAGTAGTTAATACCTTGAAAAAAAAATTAGGTAAGTGTTTGTGCAAGTGGTTTTTTCTATGTTCTGATCCGTTTTCTAAGAAAAAAATTGGTAAGTGGAGTAATTTTGGCTTCCAAAAGGGAAGTGGTTAGGAGAAGCTTTTGGAAACTTATAAGAAGCTAAAGGAAGCACATTGTGGATGATATCAAACTCATGTTAAATGCACTAAGCTATGCGTAATGTAATAGTCAAAAATGGTTTAGAGTATTAATAATTTTCATATTGATGCTCCAGTTATCCCAATAGAATCTCTTTTTCATTTCACATATTGCACTCTAGTTATTTTTTGAATTTTTAATTATGAATCTCGCTATGACTTTAGTAGGAGTAGGCTGATGTGCTTGTGATCTGGAATTAACCAAATATATAACCTGATACTGTCCATGCCTAATTGATTTGATTGCGCTTGAACTGAAAATTTGGCCTATTTTCAATTTGGATTGGATGTGGATCACTAAGGACGTCTTTGGTATGCTTTCTTTTTATATTGTTGTTTCCAAAAACACTGGAAGAAAATAAAGTAGACAGAAATTTGTGAGATTAAATTTTTTTGTTCTTTTTAAATTCTTTAAATATTCTTTAGAGCTTTTGGTTGCAATGATTTATTTCTTTCGAAAAGGGTGAAACTAAAAGCAAGGAATAGCAGAAATTTTGTGCAAATGCTTCCTTCAATAGTGTTTGGAACCCATTGACCTAGCTCAGGCCGTTTCAACAATTGAGTAATTGGTCTATGTTTCGGCCATGGGTTTGACTGGCCAGATCCGCTTGTTTATCTATTTCTACATACGTCTAACCCTAATCTCATTCCAGCTATGGCCATCCATCATCAACTAGGGGCTCCAATGGTGGAAGGCCTTGAAAGAAAGTTAGAATGTAGTGCTTATACAACACACATGCACCCATAGTATGTAGACCCGGGTTTGCAATCTCGATACCGAACCCCCATACCAGTACTATGCAAAACAATGTTGATATTCCTGGTATGGGGTTTGGTTTAGTGTATGGTGGCTCGGTACACACTCAGTATCAAGTTTCATATGCCCAGTACAAGGTGGTTTGTGCTGCGATGACAAACATTGATGCAAATGCTGTCATATATAAAGACACACAGATGCATGCATGCATGCATATATGTATTATAATTATGCATTTAGACGTACTAAATAATTTATGTGTTGCATTCATATTTCATACATGCATACATACATGTGTGTGTGTGTAGAGAGAGAGAGAGAGAGAGAGAGTGCGTCCTCATTTACCTCTCTATTTATGTATTTATATAGTTTAGGGGGCTTGCATTGGCATTCTGAATCCTTTTATTGCTAAGGTGTCTAGGTGACTGATTGTAGCAACAATGGATTGATGACACCTTGATTAAAAAAGAAAAAAAAATCAAAATCCTATTAAAGAAAAAAAAGTTAGCCAGCTACAATTTCTCAGATCATTCAAAGAGATCTAAAGCCGAAGTGCTCTGATGAAGTCAGACTGCTTAGATATATGTAGCACAGGTTTTTCTTCGATTCATTGCATCTAGCTGTACTAGGTCAATATCTATTGATTTGAATATGATGAAAGTTCAAATGTAACTTCATTCTCTTATTTGATGTTTAAAAAAGAAATAAAGGTAGCAAACCTGATTGTGACTTCAATAAGATTTAAAAGGCATGTGTTCTCACTGTTTCATTGGGAATTATGTTATCCAATTTTAGTCGTGGACAGCTTATAATTTGGTTACATTTTCATGTGGATTGTTGTTATTTCATGGTATATCAGGTTCTATAGGGGTTCTGTCCAGACCACCCTCCCTCCAAACAGAAGGGCTCGGAGTGGCCGACTACGCAGTTCAATTGATGATGAAATTTACAATATTGAGAATGAAGCCTCAAAGGTCAAAGAACTTGTACAAGAAGGCAGAGGAAGGAAAAGGGGTTCTGAGGAAGCACTTCGGGATCTTGATCTAAAAGTACAGAATACAAAGGTAATCGGGTATTGCCAACTGATGATTTCTTTTGCCATCTAATATCTTCTCTTGGTTGCCTCATGCCCCTTTTCTTGGGAAAAAAATTTCTCTTAGAGGCGAAGGGTAAATGGAGAAAGGCTTTTGATGTCTAAGCAAATAGCATTGCGGGATATGAAGAACTCTTATGCCTCTCAGCAAAATGATGACCCCATGAATGTTGAAGAGCTTTCTCAAGAAATCTCGGTTTGTTTTAACTTTTATGTTTCATTTTGGTAAGCAAGCAATTTGTTTAGGAATGATATGTTTGGTTCTCTCTTTTAAAAGGTATGTTTTGTTGTTTCTTTCCTTTCTTTTTAGCAAGTGCAAGATGATATACAACAAAAGGAAATGTTACTGGAGAAACTTCAAGTAAGGATGACCATGGCACAAGAGAAGGCCGATAATTTAAAAAAATCCATCGAGGACTTATGTGGTATGCCTATACCTAACCTACCTTATTTTGTGTTGACTATGATTACATGCATGCCTGGATATATGTAGACACATCCATATGTGTGCATGTCCATACATGTGTTCATGAATGTCCATACATTCTTACATAATATTTCACTAATATTTGTTTCTTACTCTTTGTTCTACCAACCATTTTGGCATCCTTATCTCTCTCATTCTGTGTGTTTGAGTGCGGACGTGCATGTCCGTGTGAATGTGACCTTATTGCTGTCTTCTAGAGTTATAGTGATTGTGGGAGCTCTTTGCTATCTCATTGTAACTAATTTAGAAGAATTAGTGCTTGGATTTTCTTTTATCTTTATTCCTTGCTGTGTGTGCATCTGTGCTTATCTTTCTCAATTCAGGGCCATGGGTTTTTATACCATTTCATATACTGAGTCATGGATTTAAAAACATGACCATTGCACTTAAATCTTAAAGAAAACAAACTGATTGCTGGTTACAATGCATCTATGCTTTGTTTACTTGATTCGTATTGTGCCATAACTTTTAGAGTCAGCAAAAGGGGAGATCAATGCCATTGAGGTTGCGGAGCATGAATTATTGTTGGCTGAAGATGAACTGCGTGCAGTAGAGGCTGTATGTTATGTTGTTTGGTTGGATTGGTATTATTTTCCCTTTTAAATTCTTCTAGAAATTAACTGGATGATCTTGTTTATCTCAGAAGAGAATCCATTATGAAGGAGTCATGCAAAATAAGGTGCTACCTGATATTAAAAGAGCAGAGGCAGAGTATGAAGAGCTCCAACACAACCGTCAGGTCATTGAAACTTGATCTCATTCTTCTTGGCCCTTATATTCCAATGATTGGTATCAATTAATTGATACTTGAAAAAATAGTTGGTTTTAATTGTACCGACTTCTTTCCTTTTTCTTTCCTGTTTTTTTGGCTCTAAACTTCTTTTGGATGGATATCTTGATGAGCAAAAGAATATTAAGTCCTTAGGTGTCAATTTGTTAATTTGTAAAGGATTGTGAAATTCATAACATTTTCTATGAAATGTTGAATGATGATGTTTGTGTACTTGGTAACTACGGCTGGCATTTTTTTTTTTAAAAAGAAATGTTCATGCATATTGTTCTCTCTAGTTTTTTTTTTTAATTTCTTTCATGTCAAAAGATTTAATAGAATACTATCAGGGTGGTAATGTAAAAGAATTTGCATCTGTCTCTGTTTGAGTTTTCACACTGAAACTTTTGGAACTATTTTGCTTCCTCTTCAGTATTGTATGAAGTGCTTCTTACTTCAGCCTTATATTTTTTCATGTTAAAAGTTGCTTAGCCATGGAATATGGCCATTTTAGGTATGTTCATGAAGTTTTAGGGTTGTAGTTGTTCATCCTAATGTATGGTACATATAAATAACACACGGTCTCTTGTGCTACCCTATGTTGGGCCAATACTGGCACCTGACTTTGACTTGCATTAGGTCCTCTAAATTTTTAATTTATAATAGTTTTTGTTCCATTTTTTGTTCTGGTATGGTGGTACAGTATGCCATGTACCATGCCAGCCCTAGATGTCATGCACCTAGGCTGGCCCTGTACTAGCATCACTTAAATACTTGAAATAAATTTAATTTCTTTAGCAATTAATTTGTTTGTTTCTTTTCTCATTAATATAGTTGCATTTTAGGATAGCTGATGAGGGCTGTAAAAATCGATAAGGATAATATTGCCATTATGTGGAAAGGATGGCATGTCTTCACAAGAAATAACCTGAATTATGACTTCCATACTCACAAAAAACCTAACTCGGTACCCCTCTCTCATGATACACAAAACTACAGTTTAGAGGCTAAAAATGGCCAAACTGAAGGTGTTTGGGGCATACCTTTGTGGACCTATCCATATACTTCATCGGTACATTCTTTTGGTATGGCAGATACCATTCCCATCCTTGGCCACTATAGTACCACTCCTTGATATTTCGAATCTTGGTGGAGAGACATGAGAAATTGGTTAAGGTGTAGAGAAAAAGAAGTTTGGGTCTCAGTAGTCAAAATCTTCTAATAGGGTAAAGGCATATGCTTTAAAATCTTCTATTTAGGATAAAGGGTCAAGAATTTTGGGCCTTACTGCCTTAGTAGTAAAAATCTTCTATCTAGGATATAGGCACTCACTTTTGAATCCTCCTGTTATCTCAAACTGGCACCCTCTTCCTTAGGGCTTCCCTTTCTGAAGTATCTGCTTCCCCAAACACACACCTACACCTTTTCCTGATTCTGCCTGGTGATAAAGGATGGAAGGTAGGTTGGATGGTGATGCTTGGGTTTCAGATAAGAGGGGAGTTGGTGCTAGGAGGGGTTTAGGTGGGTACAAGTTGTAGGCTCATTAAGTGTGGCAAGAAGTCACATAGTAGGCCACATAGGTCATGGGAAGGAGCGAGATATAGGGGGGGGGTTCTTGAATGTAGCATATGACCTAACTTCACTTTAAATAAGCTAAATTGGTTTAGCTTATCTCGCCAGTTTGGGCTAAAAGAGGCATTTCTAATGATGCTCTGCTGAGTTCCAAAAGTTTTGCCACACCTCTTATTTAGTGCGAAAAGTTCATGACAATTGCTCTTAAGCAAGGACATGAAGTTGAAGGGACTGATTGGACTAGTATTATACCTCTCCAGTAATAATTCTTGTTGAGAATGTTAGTTGTTGATAATTTAAAATGATCTCTACAATGCATATATTTTGTTGTAATGGGTATTATGAGAGACATTATTATTAATTTACTTGGCATTTTGACAGTTTGACTCAAATAAGAAGTATCATAACCATCCAAAAGTATATTGAGCAAATGGAGTATTGTCCAATATTCGTGTAAGAGTAATGATAGCAAATTGGACTCTTTTCATAGCTTTAGAGAATTAAGCAAGATTTGTCTCTTTAAGATATTATGATGTGCATTTTTATGTGAGAAAGAGCACCACATCCTTAAATTGTGGTCCTTAAAAGTATAGCCCAACTAGATGAGAATAGACTAAAAGTTTTATATAAACCTACCTTTATCAAGAAATTTAATTAAGCTGAAACAATAGGAAAAAAACCCATGTGTGCAAAAGCCAATTGGTACCACATCATTACTGTTTCATGTTCTATTTCATGAGAGCTCGTAGCTGGACTGTTCTTTATGCTTCTCCTGCTGGCTGCCACCTCTTGTATCATCTCTATAATATAGTATCCCTAGAAGGATTAGATAACTTGTCCTTTAATGTAACCAGAATTATGTGTCCCAACTTATCCAAAAGTACTTCAAATCTCCAGGAGAACTTTAGGAAGGCTTCTATCATATGTCCTGAGTGTGAAATGGAAGCTTTAGGAGGCTGTGCTGGGCTTACTCCAGAGCAACTCAGTGCCCGATTAAATAGATTGAATCAGAGGCTTCAGCGTGAGAGCCAGAGGTCTGGTTCAATTGCATGATATTCTTTTTTCAGTATCATTAATCTACATCAATTTGGAACAGATGATTTCATCAAGTGTGTTGGCCTTGCAGATTCACCGAATCTCTTGATGATCTAAGAGCAATGTGTGATAAAAAGGAGCGCAAAATTCTAAAGAAACAGATCACCTATGCAACTTTTCGTGAGAAGTTAAATGTAAGTTCTGATTTGCGTAGCGGCAACATATACTAGTACTGTCAAGTTTTTCCTACCAATATTATTTCTGAAATCTTTTTAAATTGATCTGAGAATTATTAATCATATAGGCTTTGAACTTGTCAAATAAATAAAAAAATAAATCTTAAGATTGCAGATCCTAATTTATATGGATGCCTTGCATGTTCTTTCAGTTGTGTTCTTTTTCCCTTCCCTGGATGTTGTATCAAGCGGTATCTGATGCCTCTTTGCTATCATGCAATAGTGCAGTAATTGTCATGAAAGGGAACTGTCTGACATGTTCATGAAGTCACATTTTATGTGCATGTATATCAAATGGAGCAAATGGCTGAAAGTTGGTGAGCAAAAAATTACCTACTTCAAATAATATTACTAACAAGGAGCCTGTTTTTAGTGTATTATCATCTTGAGTTGCACTTTTACTCCCACAAATTCTATTGACCATTCTTTCTTTGTTGACCTTCTGCTCAGCGCATCACTAGATCTCATGTAATTTTAGCAACCTAATAATTTTAGCGACCTGACCACTTATGCTAGGTCAGGACAAGCTTTGTGAGCAAGGTCCACCACATCGAAGACTCAATTGACTACTGAAATTTCGGAAAGTCAACTTTTAATTTGGAAAGAATTTGGTGATGCAACTGAAAGTAAAATTGATGCAGGAATCCGAATCTGGCTTCTGGCCAAATTTGAGAATTTTTAAGATATTTTTATTATTTTAAGTAATTTGTATCTCTTCTAATTAAGAGAGAATTTAACCTAATTTTGGTTGGATGTCACTAGCACAAACTGAAAGAAGTTTTCATGTTGTTCTAATTAGAAGAAAAAATACTCAAATAAAGAGAGTAGACCACTATAAAATAGTAGAGAACCCGCACCATCTCTTAGCTAGACGAAGCCAAATTAGGTGAGGACCAAATTAATATAAATAAAAGGTATATGCTAGAGTCTCATCAAAAGAAGTAAAAAGGACAGGCATAAACTTTACTTTCCATCTATAACATGCACCATAATTTGTAAATCATAAAAAATTAATGAAAGAAAATGGAACCCGGAACTTGTTTTCACTAATTTTTCTATTTTTAACAAGTTAAAGAAATTTCTTCCTTCTCCCTTATCAAATTCTGTTGGTATCAAAGCTTTAGTCCTCTGATATGTAGGTCTTAATTTTTTTGTCTAGATTTATAAGCAGTGTAAACAAATGGGAGGATCACTGTTGGTGCTTGACATAATAAAAGAGAGTATGGTTGCTACTTCTACCTCAACGGATGATGATGCAGAGGAATGTCTCGATGATTACCCGACTCACTAAGAATATGAATTAATGTGTTTAATGTCAACAATTAAATTGTCATAAAATTATCTCCAATGTCTAGAGATGACAAGAAGTTTATTATATTGATGTTGAAATAGGTGGTTATTTTATTGTAAAGGATTAACTCAAACTAGAAAATTGAAATGCTTAGCTGTAGGACAGAGGAGCAGTCATTTCCTTCATTTTTAATTTAGCAAGAGCTTATTCCCCAAGCTGGAGGGAGGGGGGAGCTTTGATTGAAGAGGATTAGATGTCCCTGCCATGGACCAATCAGGCCACTCTGGATGGGTTTAGACAAGTTTAAGAGCAAGATCCACTAAATCTTCCACTATATCTAAGACCCAATCAAGTAATGAAAATTCGGGAAGCCATAATTTCTAATCAGGGAAGAATTTGGTGATACAATTGCTGATGATATTGATATAAAAATCAAGGTGTAGCTTCTAGTCAAGTCTGAGATTTTTTTAAAGTATTTTTATTATTTTTAGTAATTTGTATCTTCTTTTGATTAGGAAATGAATCCAATACCATTTGGACTAGACTTTACTAGCATAAAACAGAAAAGGTGTTCTTTTTATAACTAGAAGAAGAATTCAGCTCAAGTGAAGAGAGTGGACCTTCAAAATCTTGGAGAACTTGTACCTTTCCTCTTTTAGCTAGAAGAAAAAAACAACTCAAATAAGAGGAGGATCAAACTAATATAAATAGGGGGCATATACCATAGTTTTGGAGGTGTGGAATGAAGTGAAAGCAAGGATTGAAGACTCTACTTTTCGTTTATTAAAATCCTAATAAAGAATGAAAGCAAAGAGTTTAGATTCCACTTTCTACCTGTAATGTCTCACAATTTGTGGATCTAGGCCTTACTTTCATCATTTTTTTTTGTTTGTATTTTCTGATTTTTTGGAGAGATTCAAGTTCAATGAGTTAAAGGAATCTCTTTCTTCTCAATCGGATCAGAACTATTCATAAACAACTGGATTCATTTACAGCTAAACACTACTGTGGATGATTTATCACATCAGCATTATTGTCTGGGTGTTTTTGATCATTTTTTGTTAAGCAACCTGCTAAACAAGCGAAGGCGAACCTTCATGCAGTATTGATGCTTTCAATCTATGCATCTTGAAAAGAAACCAAATAATTATATGGCATGTGTACTTAGGTATAATGTCCATGCTGCAGATCATGACGGTAGTTGCTCAGTTTTGCCTGTTGGATCATGCACCGGAGAAACTGAGTGGTGAGGTTTGAGTGGATACCTCCTTTGATGGATAGCCAGATGCATATTTTACTTATTCTCAAGGGTCATTGCTTAGTGCGGTTGTAAAAGTCTTGAGCTGACAAGCATGATAGCACAGTGCATGAGTTTTAGGGCTGCCACTTCGTGCAAAATATGCCAATGGTTAGGTCTGGTCCTAGTCTGCCCCTCCCAGGATCCCTTATTGTTGGGACCATAACAGGGTAATGGCCCTTTTATGTTTTATTTACTCTGGAAGCTGGTCAGTGCCAAATCTCAAGTGAAGCCAAAACATCTGCTCAGTGATGTGAAGATGTTGCATACTGCACTGTAAGGGCTTGATGAAGATCTTTCAGATTTCGTCAAATAGATTCTATTTCTTTCCTTCTTGGAGGCATGGTGCTGCCGTTTTGGTTAGAACTTAGAAGTTTTGGATGTGTCTTCTCTTAAACTATGTAGTGAAAGAAATTATTTTAACTAAAGATGGATTTGGAAGTTATCATGCTTTTCATGAGGCACTGATGGTGCTAAAATGGAAGCTTAGTTCAATGGAGTGAAGATTTTGCAAAACTTTTGTTGCTTTGTTTGTCTTGGTGGCCCTTCTTTGAACTTCTGTTATTGGGACTTTTTGTCTCTTGCTTTCTTGTCAGAGTATATGATACATGCTCATGCTCCTTTCAAAAGAACTACTGTGTTCCATGCTCTCTCTCTCTCTCTCTCTCTCTCTCTCTCTCTCTCTAGTGATCTTATTCATTCACTTGTCTGTGAAGTAGCAGCGTCTTACCTTCCCCGTATGTTAGATTTCTATTACTAAATGTGATTCTATTTGCAGGCATGCCAGAAGGCACTTGATTTGCGCTGGAGCAAATTCCAGAGAAATGCAAATCTTTTAAAGAGACAGTTAACTTGGCAGTATGTGCAACTTGCTTGTCAATATTTATTTTACTCGTTCTTATCTATCTGTGAGCAAGTGTGGAAAACGTTCTATTATTGGTTTTAATGACAGCTTGGTTAAACCTTGCTTTATTTGTTAATCAGATTCAATGGACATTTGAGGAAGAAAGGTATAAGTGGACACATTAAAGTAGATTATGAACATAAGGTTTTGGCTGTGGAGGTGAGCAATTTTATCAACATTGTCATGTAAAGAAGCCTTATCAATCAAATTATCATGATATCTTTTTTTTGGGATGGAGTTCATTGGTGCTACCCAGGCAAAATGCAATTATGTTCCTTTCTGTTGCAGGTAAAGATGCCTCAAGATGCATCGGGCAACAGTGTTCGGGATACTAGAGGGCTTTCAGGTTCCCATGGTGTTCTCTTTTTAATTGATTATGCAATTTCTTTTTTTTTTTTTTTGGTGCGGTAACTTAACCAGTAATAATGCCAAAATATGCCATATACCTCTCTTTTTCCTTTCCCCTGGTATAGTTGTTTTTGAATCCTTTCTAATTCTTTTTTTTTGTGTGTGTGTGTGTGGGGGGGGGGGGGGGGGGTGCGGGGGGGTGCTTTTCTTGTATTATAGGTAGGTTTTTATGAAGAATAATAGCTGAGAATGGATTGTATCAATTTGATCATTTACATGTTTTGTATTATAGTTGCTTTCATGCAGTCTCTAGATCATCTGGTTTACTGAGATGTCATTGTTTTATCAGGTGGGGAGCGCTCCTTTTCCACTCTTTGCTTTGCATTAGCTCTTCATGAAATGACGGAAGCACCATTTAGAGCCATGGACGAGTTTGATGTGTTTATGGTGAGCGATAAATGAGATTTACACTTTGTCTGAGGTCTGTATTATATAGTTCGATAATATCTGAGGTCGCATCTGGTTTCTAGGATGCTGTTAGTCGAAAGATCAGCTTAGATACTCTTGTGGATTTTGCGGTGGCGCAAGGGTCGCAGTGGATATTCATCACCCCACATGATATCAGGTGATTAGTCTACAACTCAATGTTTTATATGATCGTTTTCTGTTACCTGGATTTTTACATGGCATCAATAAATCGATTGTTTTCTTACCACCATGGTTTTCAGCATGGTTAAGGCTGGGGAGAGGATCAGGAAGCAGCAAATGGCAGCACCTCGTGGTTAAGTGACTGTACCATAACATTGAGCAGTAATGCTAAAGTTGATCAGAACAATTTCTGCTATTTGATAGTCTTTTTGTAACATTGGACAGTGAAATGGCAGCAGCATAATTTTTAGATATTTATAAAAATATATACGCAAATAAATAATCTATAAGGATGTATGCCTGTCTACATATACATACATACATACATGACATTTCGGATATTTATAATGGCATATATGAAAAATGCTTATTCAAGAAATTAAATAAGGTGTATTTAGGTGGAAACCCTTTTAAACATCTGATATTACATATAAACCCACTCATTTTACTATTTCTATGTATATCGTTATAATTTCTTTTTGCATTTAGACTCTTATAAATATCTAAAATATGTATATATCTTTATAAATTTTCTATTTACGTATATATATTCTTATAAATCATTTCTTTTTACTTGTATATCTTCATTAATTTTCTATATTTGTATACTCATAAATTTTTTTTTATGTCTCTTTTTATTGAGTAAAGAATGTAAAAATAACAATTTATTAGAATATGCATGTTAAATGAAATAATTTATATGCATATATATATATATATATATATATGCAAATAGTCCATTTGAGAAGCATATATAATTTTGGATATTTATAAGGATGTGCATGTAATGCTTGTAAGTAGAAAATTCGTAAGGGTATGCTTGTAAGTAGATAATTGTAAGAATAAAAATTCTTAATAGATATTTATAAGGGTATGCTTGTAAATAGATGTTTCAGTTATTTACAAGGGTATACAGATAAAAATAAAAATTCTTAATGGCTGACGATCTATTCATTGTGAGCGTAGCTAACCGCTTAAATATGGGACAGTTGCTCTATAAGATAGCCTGGGTGGATAAAAATTTAAATAATATATATATATATATATATATTTGGAATACAATAATTTTTTCAGCTTCTTCATCTTCACTTCATCCTGGCTATCATTCTTGTTGACACTACCGCCTCGCCGCCATCTGGCTATCAAACCGGCATCAACAAAAATCCACTCTCTCGTCCCTTGAATAGGGCATCTCAAGTTGGGTGGTAAGAGTTTTTATGAGCTGGATTTTTTTAATTAAAAATAATAAATTAGAAAATGTTTTTGGAATAAAAAGTTTTGCTTTGTTTCTTCCCTTCTTCTTGTTGCCATTCTCCATGTCTTTGACCTGGATGCTTCTATCGTCTCTTCTCCCTTCTCATCCCTCGCCACCTCTGCCGCCTTTCTTCCTATGTCTAATTGCAAACTTACGGTTCTATCCTTCTTCCATCTCCTAGTTATCGCCCTTTCTTGTCCCCCTCTTCACTGCAGGAGGGAAGAGGAATTTCTATTTGCACCACCCAGAGTACTCAGAACACCCTCTATTTAAAAAAAAAATTTCTAAATTACCCTTTTTTTTCTCTTCACACCTCTTCTTCCATCTCCTCTTTGAAACCATCCTCCCTCCCTCCTTTCCTCTCATCTTCTGTTCGGCACCGCCTCCTCTTTCCTTCCCTTTCATCTTCTTTTCAGCACCACCCCTTTTTCCTCCCTTCTTTCCTTCTGTCGCCTCTTCGGCATCATTCTCTTTCTCCTTTCCAATACATCCCGTCTCTCGTCTTCTCTTCATTCTCCAGCACCGGCGCTCTTCTTCACCGTTCGGTCAAACAGGAAAACTTTCAAAGTTCTCTACCAAGAAAGCTTTACTAGCCAAACTTGATAATAATTTCAAAGTTCTCCAAATTCAATTCATTAAACAAAGAAAATTTTAAGAAAAATCAAGAAAGAAGGGAATAAAGAAAGAAAAATAGTCCTCAAAGGCTAAGGTCCAAATCCATTTAAATTCAACCATAAATATCATGGCTCATCTAAGGTGTCTCTGGTCCATGTGAACCAGCCATGAGCCGCCTTCGCTTTTGCTCGTCCTATTTATGAAGACTAAAGAGAACCCTAATTAAATATAAAAGCAACCAATAAGTCCATTCCGATCTTCTTCTATTGCAGCTAAACAGAAGATAAGGTAGTGCTCGATAGAAAAAATATTATCCATGGATAAGTGTATGGGATAGAGTTTGTCCCCTAGCTATCCCTAGGGATATCCTTTGGCTATCCCATTGATCATATCAAATGCAAAAAGGTAAATCCATAGGATAACTTTTTTTTACTCTTATTTGAAGGATAACCAGCTATTCCTGCATTTTCTAAGGAATAAATTGAGGGGTTATTCCATGGTTAACCATGGATTATCCCTTTGGTTAACTTTATTCCCAGCTATCCCTTATAGTTATGACTTTTGAGGATAAGAAAGGATATCCCCTAAATATTCCTTCTTATCTTCTATTCCAAACACTACTTAAAAGGCAAAACATAAGCCATTTCCATTTAAAACCTTACACTCCCCATTTGACGAAACAATCACATACAATAATTTTCAGCTTCTAATATGAATCACACAAATAAGACTTAACAAAACCGGGAAATTCTATTGGCGCCCTAAAGATTACTCTCCACACCCACACTTACTTAAAATTAGAATACCTAAAATACCCTAAGATGTAATTACTATTCTACCCTTGCTTATTTCTATCTACACCCACCTGATCAAAACCCCTAATAACATTTCAAAACTTCTCTCCCAGGCACAGCCATCTCCCTTCCTCCTCCCTCTCTCAACGATTGTCTCTGAAATCAGGGTCTAGACAAGGTTTAAAGCTCTCATTTCAACAATGGAGAAGCAACTAGTAATCTGGGAAGGCGACGGTGACGATAAGGTTCGTTTTTAAAATTGAATCGTCTTTTTTTTTTTTCCCGGAACGCGTTCCGTTCGGCCTACCAGGGCCGAACGGAATAGTTTTGTTCGGCCAGGGCTGGCCGAACATAAACAATATGTTCGGCTTAACCTGGCCGAACAGATGCATTCTGTTCGGCTAGGTTATGCCGAACATATTGTTTGTGTTCGGCCAGCCCTGGCCGAACAAATCTATTCCGTTCGGCCATACTTAGCCGAACGAAACCATTATGTTCCAAATATAAATTTAACATAATATTTTATCCTTGTAGGATGATGCGTCAACCGAATCAAGCAAAATTGGCTCAGATTGTGTTATGGATTACACAAATGAATTTACAACTTACGAAGTAAGATAATTTTGATTGCAATTGTTGCTGACTTGTTTTAATTGTATACTATACTTGCTAAATTATACTATTTATTGTGTAGATATTCAAGAGTAGAGAAGAATTGTGTAGTTGGTGTCGGGAAGCTGGGAGGAGGAATGGATTAGTTATTGTAATTAAAACATCTGATTCGGGAAGCAATGTTAGGAAACCAAGAATCAAGTTAGGTTGCGAAAGGAGCGGTAAGCACAAATGCACAAGCGGAAAGGAAAAGGAAAAGGGATCAAAGAAGAGGGCTAGTGGTACAAAGAAGTGTGGATGCCCATTTTTATTAAGAGGAAGGAAATTGGACACTGGGGATGATTGGATTTTGGAGGTTATTTGTGGAGTGCACAATCATCCGTCTGCGAAGCATTTCGAGGGACACTCATATGCTGGAAGATTATCTAGGGAGGAGACTTCATTGTTAGTGGATATGTCGAAAACTTTGGTTCGGCCAAAGGATATATTGTCCACATTGAAGCAAAGAGATGCCCACAATGTTACGACAATGAAGACGATCTACAATGCACGCCAGAGGTGTAAGGTTTTAGAGAAAGCAGGGAGATCACAGATGCAACATCTTCTTGGTCAATTAGCCGATGCTAAATATATTGAGTGGCATAGGAGTTGCGGTAGTACTGACGTGGTGCGTGACTTGTTTTGGGCACACCCTGGATGTATAGATTTGTTACGTGCATTTCCTCGTGTATTGATTATGGATTGCACATACAAGACGAATAGATATCGTCTTCCTCTGTTAGAGATTGTGGGGGTGACATCAACTAATCTCACATTTTCTGTTGCTTTTGCATACATGGACTCTGAGCGGGAAAATAACTATACATGGGCATTAGATAGATTGCGCAGTGTCATGGATGCTGATGTTTTGCCTGAGGTGATAATCACAGATAGAGATTTGGCTCTATTGAATGCAATTAAGAGGGTATTTCCTACATCTTCACATATGTTATGTAGATGGCATATTAGTAGGAATGTTCTGGCTCAATGCAAAAGATTATTTGAAACAAAGGAGAAATGGGATATGTTTATAATGAGTTGGAATATACTGGTCCTGTCAGCCACAGAAGATGACTATAATGTTCGTTGGAGTGCACTTCAGAGAGATTTCAGTTCGTATCCAGATGCCTTGCGATATGTATCAGATACCTGGTTGAGCAAATACAGGGAAAGATTTGTCTCAGCATGGACGGACAATTATAGGCACTACGGGAATGTGACAACAAATAGGTATTACAAGAAAAAGATTTCCCTTAGCAATTCATATATTATATTTTTATCTTTGATATATAACTTTGATCTAATTTTCTTACTTTACTAGGGCTGAAAGTGCACATGCAAGGCTTAAAAGACAGCTTGGTTCAAGCCAAGGTACTTTCGAGTCTTCTTGGACAAAAATAAATAGTTTGATTGAGCTACAGCACAGCGACATTAAAGCCTCATTCGAGAAGAGTTTGACGGTCGTGCAACACAACTTTAAGCCTGCTGAATTCAAAGAACTGCGAGGATTCATATCTATATGTGCATTAAATCATATCCTTGCCCAATCGAATCGGGCCAATTCAGCTGAGATTCATGAATCAGCTTGTGGGTGTGCTATTCGACGCACACATGGCTTACCATGTGCTCATGAGATTTTGCGGTATAGGATGAAAGGTCAGCCTATTCCCCTCGACTGCATAGATCCTCATTGGACGAAACTTGATATGCAGCCTGCTAAAAATGTGCAAAGTGTGAAGTTGACCTGTAAACCAGAGTTGAATATAATTGCCGAGAAATTCGAGCAGTTAGATGGGGCATCTCAATTGCAAATGTTAAAGAAATTAAGAGAGATTGCAAGTCCTGATAGTACATCTCTTGAAGAACCTGCGAAAAGGAAGATCGGTATACGTGGGCGGGCTTCATTGGAGGTTGATACTTCTACTCGCCGTGACCCTTCCGCATTTGAGTTGGTTCTATCTGGACAGGATAGTTATTCACCTGGTTCGCAGCAAAATATTTAGGGATCCCAAGGATGCAGATGCCGAAGGGGCAGCCAAAGAAGAAGGTACGAAGCTTTTCTTTAATATAGCTTATCGTTATATTTTATATAATTCATATCATTCAATACAATTTGTAGGTTATTCGTCAACGAATCCGGTCACATAAGCCAATGATCTATATAATCAACTTCCAGACGGGTTGAGGGCATTCATCCAGCACATCAAGGATGTCAAAGCTGATGGCAACTGTGGATTTCGAGCAATTGCTGACTTACTTGGCTTCGGAGAGGAAGATTGGCCACGTGTCAGGAGGGATTTATTACATGAGTTGAACTGTCATATAGAGCACTATCGCGCATTGTATGCTGTCGAGGGGAGGGTTGACGAGATCGCTCATGCATTATCATATTTTGAGGATTGTCCGCCATATGACCGGTGGATGACCATGCCAGATATGGGGCATCTTATAGCATCATGCTACAATGTTGTCCTGTACCACCTCTCCTTGCAACAATGTCTGACTTCTTACCGCTCAGATCGGTGCCTCTTCCTCTTGTATCCCGTAAAGACATTGCAGTGGCCTTCGTTAATAGCAACCATTTTGTTGAGGTATTAAATATATTACTCTTTGTTGAATTTAAGACATTGCTGTTATTCTTGACGATTTTTTAAACTTGATTACTCTTTGTAGGTTTTCTTGTTGCCGGGTCATCCAGTACCGCCAATAGCAACCAACTGGTTAAAATACCATTTACCTTGTGCTTCCGGATGGGCCAATTCTTATGAATCTAGGATTCAACAGTTCAGAGAAAATATATCGTCCGATGTAATACTTAGCGAGACTGTTGAGTTGTAGAGTGCATTGGTTGTTACAAAGTCAACATTTTGTTTATGTAACATTCAATGCAATTGAAATGAAATGAAAGTTTTGAATATCATTTTTTTTATCTTCTTATGTGTGCAAATTGTTTGTATACACTTCGATCAATGTCAAACATTCCATCCCGTGCCATCCCGTTCCATTCGTGCCATCCCGTGCCGGGCCGGCCAATACGCCCAGGATGCCAATATACGCTGCCGGGCCATCAATTAGTGCCCCGTGCCGGCCCGTGCCGGTGGCGTGCCAAATTTTATTAAAGATTTTGAAATAACTCAATAAATCACTCATTTTAAAATTTGAAAATATAATTTGAGTACCCTCTTGTCTGCGCACCCGACGGCCCGGGCCCCATATCCTCGGACCCATTCCACACAACCAAAAGCCGCGTGCCGAATTAACCTCCGTTCGGTCTGACAGAGCCGAACAGAGGCAAACTGTTCGGCCCTGTGTGGCCGAACAAATTGCCTCTGTTCGGCCCAGTGTGGCCGAACAGAGGCAATTGTTCGGCCACACAGGACCGAACACAGGGTTTGAATAACCGTGTTCGGCCTGTGTGGCCGAACAATTGCCTCTGTTCGGCCACACTGGGCCGAACAGAGGCAATTTGTTCGGCCACACAGGGCCGAACAGTTTGCCTCTGTTCGGCTCTGTCAGACCGAACGGAGGTAATTCGGCACGGGGCTATTTGGTTGTGTGGAATGGGTCCGAGGATATGGTCCCGGGCCGTCGGGTGCGCAGACAAGAGGGTACTCAAATTATATTTTCAACCAATTTTAAAATGAGTGATTTATTGAGTTATTTCAAAATCTTTAATAAAATTTGGCACGCCACCGGCACGGGCCGGCACGGGGCTTTGTGGTTGAGTGGAATGTCGAGGAGGATATGGGTCCCGGGCCATCTGGTGCGCAGATCGACACGGGGCAGCAATTGATGGCCCAGGCGTAATATTGGCCCGGCAAGCGTTTCATTGGCACGGCACGCCTTTGATTGGCCTTTGATATTTTTCAATAACAAATGTCATTATATTTTAGATATAATCAATGTGATTTGCGCGATAATTGTGCGGTGTTAATACAAGCGGCCCGGCACGTACCGGCACGGGATGGCACGGATGAAACGGAATGGCAAGGGATGAAATGTTTGTAAATAAGATAAAAAATTTGGAATTGAAACTTTCATTTCATTTCATTTGCTTTGAATGTTACATATAACAAAATATTGACTTTGTAACAAGCAAAAGTAATACAAATCCCAATCAATCCCCAGCCCGTCGTCGTCGACGCCTATACTGCTGTGTGGGTGCCCGACTAGATCCAGGAACATCAGGTCGTGCATGACTGGGTCCAGGCACATCAGGTGTCGCATGACTAGGTCCAGGCACATCAGGCTCAACAGTCGAGATGTGCTGACCCTGCAGAACATCAACCATATGCGACATAACATCGTACATGTAGTCGGTCCCAAATGATGCAATCTCCACCCGACCCATATGTAGAGTGTTGGTACAATGCTGATGGCATCCTCACAGCGCCGCCGGTAAACGTCAAGATCAACATCACATCTTCAGTTCGTGCACGATCATATATGCTGGATCGGCTCTCTGGGGGGTGGACAACCAAGTGCGTGATACGAGAATACCAATCCATATATCCTGGAACACAGTCCGATGGTCGGACAACCGGATGGCTCCTACGACGTTGGCTCAGTACGTGATCCTCCCACTCCTCCCATAACTGATCCAAGAAGACATATGCAATACGGTACGATCCTGCTGTCGGTCCTCTACTGGCTCGCGCAGGGGCTAGTGGCGCGCGAGGGATCGTCTGTATCCGACCAAACTGTCGTAGAACCCTTTCAGGATGATAGGGTTCTACGACATCCATACACTTTAGGCATCCACTGAAGAATGCAATGTCTAGGAACGGACGATCAGCTCGCTGATGACGATGGGGATCCCAAATGACCTGCAACATATAAACAATACCCAGCTAGGTCATATATAGCAAATTAAAAAAACTTAAATATACAAGCGACACATCATGGTACATACCTGATCGGCCCTCAAAACGTCCAATGACTCACGAAGAACAACTAAATGGTCCATCGAGGTACGTGATGGAGTGCCAGGATGCCAACGCTGCACGCGGGGCCTCGCATCAGTATAATCAAGGGATGGATGAGGAGTGAGATCTGGAAAATGCTCATAAATCCAAGCCTGGAGCAGCGTCATGTATCCACTGATCTGTCTAACTGATGCCCTAGACGCAATCCCCAGCTGACGGTACAAGAAAGTCAAAGCAGCGGCACCCCAGGAATATGATCTCACTCTATCCAAATCCCTAAATAGAGCAAGATAAGCTATAGGCACCCTCGTTCCACTTTTATCAACAAAGAGTGTGCACCCTATCAAAAATAGCAAATACCCCCGCGCTGCACACTCTATCCTGTGATGACTATCTCTATCAGATACAGTGTGAAAATGACTCTTCAGCCACTCTAACCTAACAGACTGACCACGTACAGATAGAACCTCCTGACGCGCATCTGTATCTGACACACCCAATAGCTCAACAAGGATGTCCTCAGCTTCCCGATCGCTCATCCTCTCACATGACACTGAGGAACCCGTGACAGTAATCCCTAAGATGGCGGCTACATCGTCCAATGTAATAGTCATCTCGCCACAGGGTAGATGGAAGGTGTTCGTCTCGGGCTGCCATCTCTCTACAAAGCCGGAGACAAGAATCTTATCGGTGAACCGATAAGAGGAGTGCACTAGATCTATAAGGCCCGACTGCTCTATGATTGCCCTGAACTTCCTATTTGATTGCCTTGATTCCCACCACTGCCATTCAGCTACCTTGGCAGCATGGTTCATGCACTTCAGTGGAGCCCGTTCCTGTAATATAAATGCCATTAATAATTTATATCACAGCATCGTAATGATACATTAAAGAAAGTAAAATGCAATAGCAATTAAATAATACCTGTTGCCTCCAGATCGAGGCTGCTATATGTGTCCTGAAACTACTCAGGACAGACTCATCCTCTGGACCTCCTGGACATGGCCCGACAGCTTCACCCTCAACGTCCATAGCGGGCATGTCCTCGTCTACGGCCTCAGCAGGGGGCGATGGTGCAGCAGGAACCTCGGCCTCAGCATGACCGGCACGACGTCTTCTGGCTGACGCCGTGGGTCTAAATCGCGAGGAACCAGCATCCATATCTGAAACTGAGTATCAGCATATACGTCAATCAAAATGCAATTCAAGTAGACAAGTTATATGATGAAACTGAACAAAAAATTCAGATTTACATTTATGAATTATAAGACTAAATTGATCAAGAATGAAGCCAATAAGTGCAATTGCCAAAATTCAGTAGTGTTGTGTGCAAGTGGGTTAATAAGTTTACTGTTAACGATCTGGGAGCTCCCATGCCTCCCATGCCGGACAACCCGCCGGAGAGGGAGCACCGGGCGGGAATGCCGCCGGCTCTCACAAAAAAAAAAAAAAAACTTAACGGGGAAGGGAGACGGCGGGCCGCCGGCTCCCTTCCTCGTTCTCATGCCGGGCCGCCGCCGGCATGGGAGCTCCCATGCCGCCGGACAACCCGCCGGAGAGGGAGCTCCCGGCGGGAATGCCGCCGGCACTCACAAAAAAAAAAAAAAAATTGCTTAACGGGAAGGGAGCCGGCGGCCGCCGGCTCCCTTCCTCGTTCTCATGCCGGGCCGCCGCCGGCATGGGAGCTCCCATGCCGGACAACCCGCCGGAGGGGAGCTCCGGGCGGGAATGCTCACAAAAAAAAAAAAAAAACTTAACGGGAAGGGAGCCGGCGGGCCGCCGGCTCCCTTCCTCGTTCTCATGCCGGGCCGCCGCCGGCATGGGAGCTCCCATGCCGGACAACCCGTGGGAGGTAAGTAAAAAAAAAAAAAAAGACTCACCTCGCCGGATCCGCCGGGAGGGAGGAGGTGCTCCGCCGGGAGGGGAGGAGGAGCTCCGCCGGGACGGTGGAGGGCGGGGGGGGGGGGGGGGGGCGCGGACGATGGGTGGGGTGTGCTGAGTAATTTGAGGGGTGAAAGGGGTGAGGGTAATTTAGGGATTAAAAAAATATGGGTGGGTGTAGTGAGTTCATGTGGGTGTAGTTAGCAAATTTTTTTTTTTTTTTTTTTATGCGGGTGCTGAGAAGATTTTTGTGGGTGCCAATAAAAGCTCCGAACAAAACCCCCACACTCAATCAACAAATATAATCGAATCTGACGAAATATCCACATCCAAAACAAGACCCGTACGTTTCTCCCAAACGTTTACTCAAAACTCAACAGGAAAGGGACGCGGAAAACAAGCCATCTCACAATTATAGAATAACAAAATTAACCACCAAATGTTAACAAGTGCTGTCAAATTATTAAAGAAACTTTGTGAAGAACCATTTAAAGCAGCCACCGAAAAAGATTGGTAACGATCTAACAATCTAATGATCTTGCACAAACGCTATTTTTTTTTTTTTTGTTTCTTGAGCTGTGAATTTCAATTTTAAATATTACTTTGGTTTTACCTCTGGGGAGTTAAACCCTCGATTTTTAAGTTCCCCTCAGGGCTGCAGTCATATTAATTGTGTGCACACGAGCACTTGCATCCCGATATATCAACATTCGTACTCTGAAGTTAATGAATAATGAGATTGATATGATTTATCTCAGCGATCATGCCTAACAATCAAAAATTCTAGGAGTATTGGAACTTCGATAATTATAATGTGGATAGATCTCTCCTCTCTTTTTTCATCAAAAAAAAAAAAAGTCCTTTTCATCTTATAACATCAAGAAATGTCGTAGTCAACAATATATTAACAGAGTTGATGACCTCTATGTGAAATGATCTGAGATTGCTAAAAAATTGTTGTAATCTAGCGTTAGCTTTCTTTGACAACAGTGCATTGTATAGTTATTTTTCTTTTTCTTTGGTAGGGAATTATGTAGAGATCTGTGGTATTACTGAATAATCTCTTTTGCTAGGGAAGCATAGCGTATGAGCTATAGCGAAAGCATCTTGGACTTAATTTAGATACCCTCCAATACTAAGTTAAGCTCCACTAAGTTACGTTCCAAGATCATATATAGAAGCCATATAGCTTCAATGTGAGAAAATTCTCGGCGCACAGAATTAGGAAGCCGAGTCTACAGTAGATATTCATGGCAAACATGGCTTCACAATCATAGAAAGTGCAACAAATATTTGTGGATTCGTGAACTTGATTTACAAATAATCATGTGGCTTGATTACTAAATTAAACTTGGATTAATCTTGCCCCAGTGACCAGGACAATTTTCATATTAGCTCTCCAAAATGGTTATTGTGGTGCGTCCGTCATGCATGGTTACTCGAAAAACATTACACACAATTAAGATTTGTTCGTTTTCACCACCCTTCCTATGGATGAAAGGGCTGCAAAGGGTGCGAATTGGTTCTCTAAATTGGCTGCAACTTTGCGGGAAAATTATTCAACTCACTGATTTTTGGAAACCGTCAAGAGTATGGTTGGCATTTTGAAGGTCATTATTGTAGTTGCATGTAGCCAGCAGCTATCCATGCCACATGTTGCATGAATGTTTATCTGATGGTTAGGTATGTCTTATCATAAATTCAACCCAATTAGACCCCACATTACCCAGCTAATTAATTCAGTTTGGCTCGAGTCTAGTGAGTCTGGCTCGCCAACTAAATTGCACTGCCCCCTGTGTGAGATGCCTTTGATTTGTTTTTCACTATATATTCTTTCTTGGCAGACGACTTTTTTAATTTTGGATCGAAGTGAAAAGTAGAAGACAACTGCACATGATAACAAATTAATTGGATTGCACAAGGGAGAGAACACACTCGATAGCATCTTTTTAACATTCAGTTTATTTCTTAAGCTATAATCAACACCATACTACTAAGGGTCCTACATACCTACATTCAGACCCTCAACACAGCCCATGACGTGCATTAATTCCATATTAAACTAGTATTAGTACATCTTTATATAGCACCCAGATTAATTAACAACTCTAGGTGCCGTAGTTAACCATAGCACTGTAGGTCACACCGGGCTGCCAACCGACCGGAATGGCATCAGAGGCTACGAGGATCTTGCCGGAGGTGCCCGTGGTCAACCGGAAGGAGAAGGGTGCTTGCAACGCCGAGCCGGAGTCCAGTCTCCAGACTGCACCCCATGAACGTTGCATGGAGAGCCATGCGCCGGATCCCGACGGTCCCTGCTTGAGATCGACTGCTGCAAGATCTCCATCCCCCTCTACGTACATGATATGAACGGCAAGGTAGTTGGGGTTGGACCCTGCGTCCACTTGGAAGGCGATGCTAACATTGGGATAGTTGCAGTCCACTCTGGGAGGATGCACCAAGAGATCAATAATGGAATTAGGGGCAATTCTAATTGTTGAAAGCAACGTAATGTTAAAATTGGAAAACTCTCCTGTCTTGGTCTTGTTTGAATTGTTTTTTTTTTTTTTTCATTCAGACCAGTCCATATATTCACACACACACACATAATTGATCTAAATATCTATAACTAATTTCAATTTAATATACTTAAATATTCTAAGAATAATGAAGAATATATAGATATCATATATAGATTTAAAAGTGTCATCTATGTCCAAAACAAATGATTGTTTAATATTCTAAGTGATCAAATTCAACCACGTCCAATCTGTTTAATTTACAAAATATATAAACTTCAAATGAACACTAAAAAGGAAAATACTAAAATTTTTATGAGTTTCTTATTTGCCACTAGCTAGTTATTCCATCTCTATTCATTATTAGAGAAGAAATAGAATCCTGCTTAATTGATGTCACTTTTTTTTTGACCCTCAATTCTCACAAACACAACAATAACTTGATTTTCTGGTCTACCTCACCAACAACTCGATTTATTCCGTCAAGTTAAAAATATTACAATTTTTTTTTTCCCTTGTCCAATTCAATATATCAGGGTCATAAAAGACTTAACAAGACTTGGCGGAAATCCTAGTTATTTGTTAGTACTATTTGAGTTATAATTATGACTTTTGTTTTGGTACGTAGTTTCAATCTTTGGATCAACTTGATTAACAGCTAATTAAATTTCTAACCTTGAATTTTGTTGCACTGATCAGTAGACATTTATAAATCGAAACCTTAATTAACACCTTTAATTAATGCAATTGTTGGACTTTAAACTTGGCATTCAAAGCATGCCAATTATTAATATTCTTCCATGAGATCAAGCAATGCAATGATAACTTAGAACCCGACCATTCACATGATTGCAGTTAGTCTTCCATTAGTTATACTGAATCTAGAGCAAGTCATCGATCGATCGGAGCTCTACATACCTCGTATAAAGCACTTGCAGCACTCCGGCGTTGCGAAGCCGATCGGCTTGGCCAGCTTGTGCCATAGCCCCGAACGCAGTACCACTCATGTCGAAGTGGACGGGCTCCGAGAGGCAGGCACCGCCGGGGCACTCGTCGGTGATCACGAGAGTCACCGGAGTCCCCGAGCATGCAGCGTTTTCGGTGCACTTCACCTGATCGATGTCAGTTTGAATGATGGTCAGACTTATCAGATCGAAAGATAATTAAGGGCATGCAACCGATCGAGTACTGAATACTGATCAAGCAAATTAAAGGCCTTCAATTAAATAAATGTGGCATCGGTGAGTACTCACTAGGCCTGCCATACCTGATAGCAAGCCCCACATCCCTCGCCTGACGTGAAAAGAAGGGCTTCCAGCTGCTACCATGGATGAGAAAGGAGGCTTTCCCACTGCACCTCCATACCCGCATGCACCACCTACGTACAATTAATATTTACAGTAGATTTAAGATATTAATATTAATTAGCTAGCTCATATATATATATTAATTTGAGAGTACTGCATGCCCTCTCGTAAAATATTGTACATCTTCTTCTTCGATCTCTTTAATTGTATATATAGAATATTGAATACAGTACCGTCGCTTCCATCGCCGCTAGGACTTCCATACCAGGTGGCTCCGGCCGGGGACCAACCTGAAGCGGTGGTGGTGGAGGATAAATTCAAGCTCTTGGGATTGAAACAATTGCAAGGGCTTAGGAGAGAGAGGAAAGCAATCGAAGCGATGAAAGAAAAGAAATAGGACAAGGCCATGATCACTGTACGTTGTTTAGTTTGCGGATGCTAGCTAGGCGCAAGGGGCGAGAGGAACTGGATGGAGTTCAAATGGGGGGATATTGAGGGAGTATTTATAGAGTGGAGCTGAGCCTGAGCTGAGGAATATAGCTGCTTGCTTAATTTCCGACGTGTGTATGCCATAAATTTTGCAGAAGAATTTTCTTTCGATCTTAAGCTGCTAGCTTAATTTCTTCGTACGTTTTGCTGCCATTGCTAAAGAGCTAGCTAGACTAGAATAACTAGCTTATTCCAGATAATTTATTGGTTCGATATTGGTATATATATAGAAGATGACTATGAGATTAATTAATGTCTCACTTTGAGTGTGCCAGGGAGAAGATATATATGATCCCACGGCTTTGGACAGACCGAGTCACGTTTCTCTAGCTCTAGCTTTTGGAGGAAAATGTCAGGCTTTATTATATATATGCCTGCTTCCAGAATTCAACGATCGATATATATATGTTCATCGTACCATATGTTATTTAAGATCAACCGATCGATCGATGCTGGGAATAACACGGATTTAATTACTTAGCCTAGTGCAGCAATGCTCCACGGATATTTCTGGCAGGGTGCAAGGAGTGTTAAACCATGGAGTACTTCTCCATGCCTCTTAATTTATAGCTAAAATATTAATTGCGACGAAGTTAATGTTCGACCAATTAGGATGATCATCTAGTTTGCGTGTGACCATGGATTGACCGGCCCATTTGTGCTGAGTTCGTTTTAACCAGCAGCAACGGATCGAAGAACAACACACAAAGCTTTGACAAACAGATCGATCGGAAAAGAGATCAAATGAGCTCATCAAAATGTTTGCTTGCAGTTGTTAATTTGCCACTTAATTGGTCGCTAGCAATCGTTGCGACGTCGAACACCTAATTAAAGGAAGTTAAAGAAGAAGCAAATGGTTTAAAAAAAAAAAAAAAAAAAAAAAAGAAGGCTGCGACCGGTTGGGTGGGTCACAAGACAACGGTGTAACAGAGCACGACTTTCGAGGCGGTCGGTCCGTTAAGTTCCCGAATCTCGGTTCGTTGAAAGCGAGGCCTCCCGTTAACCGAGCCGTTGATGGCGGCCGCTGGCCCTGGAACCCCATGCAAGGGGCCGTGGTTGGTTTGCGTCAGCACCCGATCGGACGGCTCGGATCGGATCCCCAGCGTCTCAATCCACGACAGGAGTCGTAATTTTTGGCGAGGTGTGAGGCTTCTGTCCCCTTCCCCTCGCCATTTGGCACAACGACCAGGAGGAACCTTGGGCTTCCTTGCAAGCAAGTAGCCAATGGTGTGCTTACTTGGCCTTAAATCTTATATACGTTGACTTATTCCTCATCATGCATTCATTTGGAAGATGAGATGATTATTATTAATTAGATCAGCACATGCTTTATGTTCATATCAAAAAAAGCTAGTTTTAAGGGTACATAAGAAGGAAGTCGATTGAGTCAGTTCATACTAGCTAAAAACTAAGTGTGCTTAATCTTGAAGTTATATATTTTCCTTTCTCTGTATTCATGTGTGAAATGTGATTATTATTAGCTAAGTGAACGCATTCTCACATTCATATATAAGAATGTTGGGTAAGGAAGTTCGTATGTTTGCATTTTATTCTTTACAATTCTAAATATATGAGATCTCGTAATTTATAATTAAGTAAATTAGACTAATGAATGCATAAAACTATAAATCTTTTTCCAAGATTAAAATCTTGTATCATAATTAATTCAAAGAATGTAAATTATTATGTGCCCCTTCATGAGAATTCTTTTAAGTATGTGTTCCCATCTAACAAGATTGCTAGCTATCAATGAAGAATGATGATTGAGCAGTATTAAAAGATTGATGTTATTCTAGTAAAACCCAATTATCTTTGGATTTGTGTTGACCGTACTAAAAATATTTATTGATTAGTTGAGGTGATTTCATCCATTAAAATGCCAAAGATTACCATATGAAAAGTAAAACCCCAATTGTTATTGCTGTTATTCCATTTTTTACTTTTTTAAGTAAAATTATTTGTTTAAAATAAAAAATTTAAAATTTATGTGATGACCGTACATGTTGCAATGATTATAAAGAAAGTTGATTAAGGATCTATTTGGATTAGTTGTTAGTTTAAATCATTCGCCAATAATTATCTTTTATAGCTATCGGCCATCAGCCATTTGAAGGTATCCTACTTATTTAATTCAAACAAAACCCGATTCAGTTCATACTAAAAGCATGTCTACTAATTAATTTTGAACCTATACCCTTTACTTATTATGTATTTATGATATATATATATATGTTCGATTAATACATGATGTAAATAGGCACTGGCTGGGTCAACATATAATGTAAATATTTATTTCTTTTTATATATGTGCATTTTATTTTTTACAATTCTAAATATATGAGATCCTGTATTTTGCAAATAAATAAAGTAGACCAATGAATTCAGGAAACTATAAATCTTTTGCCCAACTAAGAATCTTCAATAACTAATTGAATGCTTGCATTATAATTAATCCCAAAAACGTAAATTATTATGTGCCTTTGCACGAGAGTTCTTTTATAATATATGTTTTCATCTAAAAAGACTCCTAGCCATCAACATAGATATTAAATATTGAGGAAGACAAATTTATTTTCTCAGCAGTCCTGGGCTCACCTCAGGGCCTTGGCACGTTGGTTGATACGGGGCTCAAGGCTATCAGTAATGTTAAGGCCTCTGTCGGGGATCAGGGTATTATCGTAGGGTGTCATTCTCCAGGAGGTTTTTCGGATATGGATATGGTGGGGGCCCAGGATGGGGTCCAAGGTACCTCCCAACCTGATTAAATGAAAATTCTCATTTGGAATGTCCAAGGAGCACTGAAACCCTCTTTTCGCTCCTCTTTTGGTCGGCTATTGCAGCTTCATCATTTTGATATCTGTGTTTTATTGAAAACTCGTTTGTCGGGGTCCAGTCTTCAGCACTTCCGGCGCTGAGTATCCCGTTCTTGGAGTTCTTATACTGTGGAATCCAATGGTCTTTCTGGAGGCATTCTGGCTCTATGGTGGAACCCCTCTATCCATGTTGATGTTTTTCATCGCTGCCATCAGCAGGTGGCTATGGTTGTTTCGGAGGGGACTACTCCGCCCTATCTTCTTTTGGGTGTTTATGCTAGCACGAACTTTCGGGAGCATCGATGCCTCTGGTCTGAGATTCTTACATTCTTAGCCCAGGGCCTCCCCACTCTTATTGCTGGCGATTTTAATTGTATTGTGGGTGCTTCGAAGAAGCGTGGGGGCGCCGGTTTGTGGATACTCCGAACTCTAGTGAGTTTCGCTCCTTCATTGACTCTGCTGGGTTTTTTGACTTGGGCATTTTCGGCCCCCAGTTTACTTGGTGTAATAACCGTTAGGGCTCAACTCTGGTGTGGGAACGTCTGGATCAGGCTTTGGCCTCTGATGGTTGGTTGCAGTCGTTTTCCCATGCTTCTTTCACTCATCTCCCTCGGATTGTGTCTAATCATTGCCCTCTGCTCATATCTACGGAGCCGTCCTTTTGGTGTCGAGGACCTTTTCGGTTTGAGCAGTTTTGGTCGTATTATTCTTCGGCTCGGACTCTGATCCTTCAGGCTTGGCGTCAGTCGGTTAGAGTGAGTTCTACCTACTGCCTTTCCTGGCACCTTGAACTTACGAAGCGCAGACTTTTGAGGTGGCACAGTAGGGAGGTAGGGGATATTATGCAGCAAGTGCAGTCTGTGAAAGCTGATATTGCTACCATTCAGGCAAAGGAGGATCAGGAGGGCTGCCTTTCTGAGATTGATCTTAGGTCCCTCAGGCGGAGCTTGGCATTGCATCACTCTTTACTCAATCAACAGGAGGCTTTCTGGCATCAGCGGTCCCGGATTCAGTGGCTTCAGAAGGGCGCCGTAACACCAATTCTTTTATTAGGCCACTCTGGCACGACGTGCTACCAATCGGATCCGGAGTATCCGTGATGAGGAGGGGCATATCCTTGATACTAATGAGGCCATTCAAGAGCAAGATTATCCACTTCTTCTGGTCCCGCTGGTTAGAGCTGTCTGCTAGTAGCTTCCCCATATCCCTGTTTCTCAGGCTGCTAGGGTTTCTGTTGCTGACAACGGTATGCTTACGCGGGAGGTTTCGATGGAGGAGATTCGTTCTACTGTTTGGGCTCTGGGGCAAGATAAGGCCCCAGGTCCGGATGGCTTCCCCCTTTTTTCTTCGTCACTACAGGGACATTGTGGGGCAGGATGTTGTTTTGGCTACCCAGTCTGTTTTCTCCTCTAGATCTATCCCTCGGGACTGGCAGCAAATGTTTGTTTCCCTTGTCCCAAAGCAATCGGCTGCTATGCTTTCCCAGCATTATTGGCCTATCAGCTTGTGCACCACTCTTTACAAAGTCTGTGCCCGTCTTCTGGTCACTCGGTTGCAAGGGTGATTCCCTGTCTGATATCTCCATAGCAGGGGGCTTTTATCCGTGGTCGCAGTATCACTGATAATGCCCTTATTGCCTAGGAGTTTATGCATGATCTCCAGCGTGCGACTAGTAGACATAGTCTCATGGCTGTCAAGCTGGATATGGAGAGAGCTTATGATAGGATCAGCTGGATTTTTCTTCGGTAGATGCTTTGGGAGTTCGGATTTGCCGATCTCTTCATTGACTGGGTTATGGCGTGCATCAGGGGCCCACTTTTTCTATTCTCATCAATGGTAGTCTGACTGCATTTTTTCCTTCAGCCATGGGTCTTCGCCGGGGTTGCCCCCTCTCCCCTTTCTGTTCATTCTGTGTGCCGATGATTTGTCTCGGGCGTTCGCTTAGGCTGTTGGGGCATCTTTGTTGCAGCCTTATATGCATGGGCCTCAGGGTCCCCCTCTCTCTCACCTTCTCTTTGCAAATGATTGTATCTTTCTTAGCCCTGCTACTATTCAGAATGCAGTTGCCTGCTCCACTATCCTTCAGTCTTATTGCCAGGATTTCGATCGGCAAGTCAACTTGCAGAAATCTATTTTGTGTTGCAGCCCTTCGACTTCTCCCCGTCACCGTGCTGCCATCTCTCAGGTGCTTGGGATCTCGGACTCTGACTGCATGTCCTATCTTAGGATCCCCATTATGGGCTGGCGACCTCGCCAGAACGACTTCGGGGACCTTGATCATCGGATTTCCGACCGTTTGGATCGTTGGCAGGTCTCTGATCTATCCATGATGGGGCGTCTTACGCTGCTTCGGTCTATCCTTACTTCTCTTCCCATTTATCTATTGTCCAACCCTTGATTCCGGCTATCTGCCTTCGCCGGATTGAGCGTCACTTCCGTGATTTCCTCTGGACGTCAATGCAGGGGGGCCATGGTCTTCATCTTCTGTCCTGGGATCTTGTTTGTTTGCCTACTCGAGAGGATGGCCTGGGGATTTGATCTTTGGCGGTCCGTAGAGAAGCTCTACTTGCTAGGCACGCCTCAAGATTTCTGTTGGATCCACATTGCTTCTAGAGCTATGTCATACGAGGTAGATATGGCGGCTGGTCTGCTAATCCGGGCTTCTATATTCCCCGAGGCTATTCTTTCTTTTGGAGAGCAATCTGTCGGACTGCCCCTACTATTATGTCTGATATCCATTGAATGATTGGGGACGGGAGATCTGTTGATATTACTCAGGATATTTGGATAGTGATCTTCCTCTATCCCGTTGACCGACCTTCCTCAGTTCTGATGTTTTTTCCTCTATGCCAGTTTCGGCTTTGATTTGCCAGGATCGTCCTGCCTGGCATGCCCCTTCGGTGGATTAGCTATTTGGACCTGAGCTTGCGCATAGGATCCTTGCTATCCCTCTCACTTCCTCTGCTGTTCTGATACTAGGCTGTGGCATCGTTCCTGCCTCCCTTGTGCCCCTTCTAGAGATCTTGTTGATCACTTCCATCCTCGGACATTGGGGCTGGATGATGTTGCTTGGATTTGGCGTATGCCCATCCACCCCCGGATCAGGCTCTTTTTGTGAAAGATTGTGTGGGACCGTCTTTCTACTTGTTCTCTCTTGGCTGGCCGCGGTCTTCCCATTTTGCCTCTTTGTCCGATATGTGGGCTTTAGGATGAGACGGTTGAGCATGTATTACTCACATGTTCTCGTGCGTTCCGGATTTGGCAGCAGCTTCATTTTACCCCATGGATGCCGAAGGAGGGACCCACTCGGCTTTCATTTCTGCATGCCATCTGGCTGTCGACCCAGCGTGGTCCTCGCTCTTATGGTGTCCTTTTTGTTTATATGGCTTATCACATTTGGCTAACCCGAACCAGTTTATCTTTGCGGAGGAGTCAGTCTCGCCTCAGGTGATCTCCCACATTGCTATCTCCTCGCAATGGAGTACTTCCGCTCTATTTCTGGTATTCACTCTGATAGACCCGGCCACTGGGACTCCCCTGCTGCTTCGGCAGCGCACCGTACTATGGTCTATCTCTTAGGAGCCCCCACCCTCGGGTTATGTCAAAGTAACTTTGATGGTACTATATCGGGTCATCTTACTGGATCCGGTTTGTTATTAGGGGGCTAGAGGGAATGCTGATCGCGGCTGATGGACATGGCTCTCTCGATACTTTGGTCCCTATGGTTGAGCTTCAGGCTGCTTGGGCTGGTATCACCTATGCGGTCCGTCAGTTGGGCTCTCGTCGGTTGGTCATTGAGGGAGATTCTCTTACAGTTGTCCATTGGATTAGACGGGATGTGGACCTTTGCTCCCCTCACAATCCCCTGATCTATGATATTTGGGCTTCTCTTCAGTCCACCTGTGCGCCACTTATCCGTCATGTTTATCCGGAAGCCAATGCTGCGGCAAACTGGGTTGCCTCTGTTGCTGCTCGTCATCCTGGTCAGTGGGGTTGGCATGTTGGTGATCCCTGCCCTGTTATCTTACAGCAAATTATGTACTCTGATCTATCAAGTTTGACTCGCGCCAGAGTGGTGTGATCGCCTGTCTATACCAAAAAAATAAATAATCCAATATTTGTTATGGGTGTCAATAATAAATTTTTACTTTTTTAAATATTTTTTAAAAAAATCTAAAATATAAAATTTATCTCATGATATATGTTGTAATGACGAAGATGGCCAACAATAAATTATGGCAATAGCCAACAAGTGAGCAAAAATAGCAGCAAGGGGTGGTTGGAAATTGTGGGAGGCTGTGGTGATGGTAGCCAATAGTAAGCGATGACATAAATGATAGGCAATTTTTAATATTCAAAAAGTTAAAATATTATATCCTTTAATTTTCATGGTTTCTAAAATTAACTATCAGTTTTATAAATTAAAAATAAGAATTAGATTAGCAAATACAAATATTTACTTCAACATCTCTATATTTATGAAAAAACTTAAAAATTAAAAAAGTTTAAAATCATGCCGAACACATAAAAAAAGAAAAGAAAAAAAGAACCGAGAAACAAGTAAAAGCATGCCAAACAGTCCAAGGTTATCATGCGTTAGTTAAAGCTGTTAAAAGAAATTGAAGGTGCTACAAGCCTTAACGGCAAGTATTTGACGTATGGGAGCTTATATTAAAAGAAGATGACTGCAGATTGATACAATTGCATCACATCTTGAGAGAATGACATATGGTTCCTAATGGTCTAGTATTATTTGCTAGACGAAGTCATTCATCGAGCATATCAAACACATTGTCTCCTGTTGTCAACTTTTTTTTATTATTATATAAAATATCCAAGGTTTTTGATGAAAGTGATTAGGTTTTTGCCCAATCTTTTACTCAAAATAATATAAACTGTGGAAGTCCTAACTAATTAATCAAGCAATAAATAGATAAATCATTGAGAACTATTGACGCCGAGTCACCTTCTTTGAACGCCAGGAAAACGGAGGTCTTCCTGGCCGGGCTCCTGCAAGAAAAGTCCTCGAAGACCCGATGCTCCGATGGAGACCCTCCGACGCTCAAGTCAGTCACTTGGGAACAGACAAGAGTTAGCTAGCAGAAGAAAGCTAGAGAGTTAGAGTTCAGGATCCTTTCCTCGTCATAAATGTGAGTTTTTATACCTGTTCGAAGATCTCCCCCCCTCCATGCTTCCAGAAGGTTACCGATTTTCATGATGTCCCCGTCTGATAACAGACAAAAAGGAGGGGCTGACATGACAGGCCATATCGTTACCGTGCGTCAGAGGTGCGTCAGAGGTGTCCTGCTTGATTTGCCACCTACCAATACGGTCTTACAAGTGTCGGGCGGCCACTACTGCATCAGGTATGCGCCGTTAAGAGGTATGGCCGTATGCAGCCATAGGCGAGCAGTGAGTCGTACATCGTAACGGGATATGGCCATACGTAGTTGCAGGCAAGTAACGGGCTGTACGCCGTAACGGGGTATGGCCATGTACTGCTGTGGATGCGCGGTGGACCATACACCTTAATGAGGCATGGCGACGCACTGTAGCAGGCGAGCAGTGGGCCGCGTGGGCATGCCAGGTGGCTTGCAACTATAAGTTGGCTTCGGAGGTGGGCCTCGGAGGTTGGCCTCGGAGCCTGGCTTCGGAGGTTGGCCTCGGAGGTTAGCCTCGGAGGTTGGAGTGGGACATCGTTAGTCTCCTTTACCGTTAACCCTGACAGCGCTGGATCAGCTATATTAGATGCCCCCTCGCCCCTGAGACGGAGTGGGTCCACCCTGGCGAAGCGAAAGGGGTGTCACCTCCCAAGTGGCTGATCCCCGTTCGCTGCCAACTGCCCCGGCCATGTGTCTGTGGATGTTGTGATAACTTAGCGCGGGCGACTTGGGGATGTGAAGGGGCAATCGCTGCTGTCCGTCCGACCTGCCGCGATCGTCCTCGAGACAGGGTTGTCCTTTTGAAATTTGCGAAAAGCAGCCTCCATCATTGCCATCATGGCGCTGGCGTCAGCGGTATCCCATCATTGGCCGGAGGCGGTTTGTTCCACGCTCCGGACGCCTGCCGAGGCGGCCCAGCCTATAGCGGGAGTCCGCATGGCTGAAAAATCGAGGCGGAACGATTTGGAACTTGACAAAACCCGGGTGAAGGCTGAATACTCATCATTTTACTTCAGTTATCTTCTTCCTCTGGTCCTCTTCTCCCTCTGCAACCCGAGAATCGCCCCCTGCCATTTCTTTCTCCAGGTTAGCCCTCTATTCTTCCTGATCCTCCCTTCCTCTTCCCAAACTTTCATCATGGCCTCCTCACCATCCTGGACTTCTTCCGTTCCCTCTGACAACTGTATTTCTCCCTTGAGGCTTCGTGCCTCTTCATCTCCTTCTTCTTCATGGTCCTCTGATCCAGAGGACCGTCTTTCCTTGTCCCAACGACGGGTTGCTGTCAGAGCTCCTGCAAGGGGATGCTCGGCGGTGGCCGGTCGGGCCCCAACGAGGAGGCGCCAAGCGGCAGCCGGCGCCTCTTCAAGGGCAGGGGTGGAATCTCTGGAGGGGACCGCCTCCACAGTAATAGGCCAGGACTTAGCCAAGATCAGGGCTCGTTACCAGGTACCCTGAGATGTCGGACTCTTCCTTCCGATCCCCAATGACAGAGGATGGTCTCTTCCTGGCCCGGGAGAGTGGCCGTTTACGAGATTTCCCTTAGATTAGGCCTTCGTCTACCCTTTATCCCTTTTTTATCAACCTTTTGGACTATTACTCTTTGACTCCCGCTCAACTGGTCCCAAACTCCCTTCGGACTGTCTGCGCTTTTGTTATCCTCTGCCACCACCTCCAAATCACCCCCCGACTCTCTTCTTCCGCTGCTTTTACACCCTCAGGTAGCAGAGGGGTTGGTTGCTATTCCAGCCCCGATCTGGTCGGGTCCTCAAGCTTCTTCTCCTTACCTCGGTCAAGGGATGAAAATCTCGTTTCTTCTTTGTTGACCTTGACCAAGTCAAGTCCCGGTGGGAGGATCCCAACCTCCGACCCAACATGAACTCCACCGTCCTCCCAGGAGATCAAGAAGCGCTGGGGCAATTGTTGACTGCCAACATCCCCAGATACAACTTGCTTCTGTCGGAGCACAACCTCCAGCTGGTGGGCCTCACCACACAGAGCGGTGAGTAATGGATGCCCCAGCACTTAGCCAAATCGCCCTCTCTTTTCTTTTTTTCTCTCTCTTTTTTTTACTGATTCCGACTGGTGTTGTGCAGTAATGAAACCTCCAACCGCCATGGTTAGGAAATTCGCAATCAAGCAGATGAGGGGCGAGTCTCCACCGGTCCCGGAGGTAGATCTGACGGCCGATACCACACCAGAAGGGGTGAGGGCCAAAGGGGCGACGACGGAGGAGCCGGCGACGGTGGAGCCAGCGGCGATGGAGCCCCCAGCTTCCAGCGAACCACCCCCGGCCGAAGCGGACAAGAGCTGGGAGGAAGGGCCATCAGGGGCGGCGAGCCCGCTCCCCAAGCAGATGCCGGCGAGCAGCTCTTCGCATGCCGAGCCGGAGTACTTCGGGACTGCCGAGGGGAACAGGGTCAGGTCGATCCCTCGCAACTTCTCCTTAATAAATGACGGGCGCCAGGCTGAACAACTTATGTCCTACATCGTTCAGCCGGATATTCAAGAAGAGCTCCGAACCCTGGGGGCGAACAGGTTCTTTCGGGAGATCTTCTCAGCTCTTGTCTAAGTAAGCATTTTTTCTTCTTGCCCTTAGTTTAATGCACTTAAGTAATCTGCTTAGCTGACACTCTGAGTGCAGGTGACCAACTCCGTCGTGCTTGCTCGGGAGGCCATCGGTGAGGGGGAAGCGGTTGCCCGCCAAGTCCAGCAGGATGCCGAGGATGCCCAGGCCCGGGCCGAGGCTGCGGAGAAGGCCTTGGAACTAGTAAGGGCCGAGTGCGCTAATAAAATAAAGGAGGCTGAGAGCAGAGCCGAGGCCGAGGCTGACCGACGGCGGGCGGCGCTCAATCAGCTCATAGAGGCCGAGGGTGCAATTGAAGCCCGAAACCTCCATATAGCCAACCTGAACTCGGCCATTCAGGAGGCCGAGGATCGGGCGAAGCGGGCTGAGGAAGAGGTGAAGGCCAAGAGGGCGGCAGCAGCCTCTCTGGTGGCGGAGAAGGAGGCCCAAGTCGCCGAGGTGAAGGCTGCTGCCGAGTCCAGGGTTGCTGCAGCCGTGGAGGAGTTCAAGGCATCGGAGCACTTCACCCATGAGCTGGTTGAAGCTAACACAGACTTCTACGTCCAGGGGTTTGTCGATGCCAAGAAGAAAGTTGCCCGAGTTTTGAACCTCCCCCAGGTCATGGATATCGAGCCGGACCAGGAGCCCGATGAAGCCTCGGACGGCAAGCCCGCGGCCTGACCTTGATTTTGTAGTTCTTCATTTTCGTTTTTGTACTAAGTCCGACTTGATCGGCATTTTGTAAACACCGACATCAATGAAGTGTAATTTTTCCATCAATGAAATTGTTTTTGACCAACTACACTGCTATTTTTTGGACCTTTGGGTCGTTAATGTGGGACCCCTAGGGGCTTCATCAGCACCGAGGGGCAGCTTCTCCCCACTCGCAAATGACTTAGCCATGTAGGACCGAACCTCCGGGAACACCAAGGTCAAAATTGGGGCCGCGTCTGCTCCAAGAATTCGAACCTCTGGGGGCTGATGGAGCATTAGCCTCGGAGTTGAGTGCTGATGAAAACTCGGGCTTCTAGGGGCTGATGGAACACCAGCCTCGGATTGCCAAGGATGACTTGGGCTTCTAAGGGCTGACAGAATACCAGCCTCGGACTGCCAAGGATGACTTGGGCTTCTGGGGGCTGACGGAACACTAGCCTCAGACTGCCAAGGATGACTTGGGCTTCTGAGCACCGATGGAACATCGGTCTTGGACCGCCAAGGATGACTTGGGCTTTTTATGCCGAGTTTGGCCTCGAGCTTTTTTGAATCCGATGATACATCGGGTCTTCATTGCCAATGGTACATTGGGTTTTTTTTGTTGAGAGCTGATGGTACATCGGTCTACCAGTGGTACACTGGGCTTTACATGCTGAGTCTGGCCTCGGGCTTTTTGAATCCGATGGTACATCGGGTCTTCATTGCCAATGGTACATTGGGCTTTTTGTTGAGAGCCGATGGTACATCGGTCTGCCAGTAGTACACTGGGCTTTCCATACCGAGTCTGGCCTCGGGCTTTTTTGAATCCGATGGTACATCGGGTCTTCATTTCCAATGGTACATTAGGCTTTTTGTTGAGAGCCGATGGTACATCGGTCTATTAGTGGTACACTGGGCTTTCCATGCCGAGTCTGGCCTCGGGCTTTTTTGAATTCGATGGTACATCGGTCTGCCAGTGGTACACTGGGCTTTCCATGCTGAGTCTGGCCTCGAGCTTTTTTGAATCTGATGGTACATCGGGTCTTCATTACCAATGGTACATTGGGCTTTTGTTGAGAGCCGATGGTACATCGGTCTGCTAGTGGTACACTGGGCTTTCCATGCTGAGTCTGGCCTCGAGCTTTTTTGAATCCGATGGTACATCGGGTCTTCATTGCCAATGGTACATTGGGCTTTTTGTTGAGAGCTGATGGTACATCGGTCTGCCAGTGGTACACTGGGCTTTCCATGCCGAGTCTGGCCTCGGGCTTTTTTGAATCCGATGGTACATCGGGTCTTCATTGCCAATGGTACATTGGGCTTTTTGTTGAGAGCCGATGGTACATTGGTTTGCCAGTGGTACACTGGCCTTTCCATGCCGAGTTTGGCCTCGGGCTTTTTTGAATCCGATGGTACATCGGGTCTTCATTGCCAATGGTACATTAGGCTTTTTGTTGAGAGCCGATGGTACATCGGTCTGCCAGTGGTACACTGGGCTTTCCATGCCGAGTCTAGCCTCGGGCTTTTTGTTGAGAAGCTGAGATGCTTAAACTTCTGTTTATTAGTTTCAAATGCAGGCGGGAGCCCCAAGAGAATACAATCGTAAAATTTCATGTAAAGAAAGAGTACGCTACTGATAATACCGACGGAGGTTATCGGCATTCCACGTCCGCGGGAGCGGCTTTCCGTCCAGCTCTTCTATGTTGTACGCTCCGTGGCGGAGTGCCTCGGTGATCCGATAGGGCCCTTCCCAGTTTGGTGCTAGCTTGCCTCCTTTCGTCGGTTTTGAGATTTCAGCTCGACAAAGGACGAGGTCCCCCGGCAAGAAGGTCCTTGGGCGGATGCGGGCGTTGTAATTTCTAGCCGCTTGCTGTCGGTAGGCTGCCATCCGGAGTCGTGCTCGGTCCCGTACCTCTTCCACTAGGTCGAGGTTGGCCCTCAACTGATTCGGGTTGTCTTCCTCGCTGTAGGCCTCCACTCTGGGGCTCAGGGCTCCGATCTCCATAGGGATGACTGCTTCGGATCCGAAGACGAGGCTGAAGGGAGTCTCTCCGGTGGGGACTCGTGGCATCGTATGGTAGGCCCATAGTACATTGGGAAGCTCCTCCACCCAGCACCACTTGTAGTCATCAAGTTGGGCTCTTAGTCCTTGGAGAATGATGCGGTTGGTTACCTCGGCCGCTCCGTTGGTCTGAGGGTGCCCAACGGAAGTGAACCACTGATGGATGCCGAGCTCAGTGCAGAATCCTCAGAAGGGCGCGTTGTCGAACTACCGGCCATTGTCAGTGATCAAGGTATGCAGCAGCCCAAACCGGCATATTATAGACTTCCAGAAGAAAGCCCTTACCATTACCTTGGTGATCTTAGCAAGCGCTTCAGCCTCAATCCACTTGGTGAAGTGGTCGACAGTCACCAGCAGGAACTTGCGTTGGCCGGAGGCAAGAGGGAATGGGCCCAAAATGTCCATCCCCCACTGGGTGAAGGGCCAAGGTGCCGCCAGTGGGGTCAGCTGAGATGTCGGCTGCCGTTGGACGTTGGCATGACACTGGCAGCTATCACACTTCTTGACAAGCTCGGCCACGTCCTCCCTCATGGTTAGCCAATAATACCCCTATCGTAGGGCTTTGTATGCCAGGGCTCTATCCCCCAGATGACTCTCGCATATGCCTTCATGAATTTCTCGCAAGATATAGTCGGCTTCAGTCGGCCCGACGCACTTGAGGACCGGGTATGAGAATGATCTTCGGTAGAGCTTCCCATCCATTATCAGGAACCTCAGGGCCCGTCGCCTGAGCTGTCTGGCCTCGGCCGGGTCTTCGGGGAGGGTGTCGTCAGTGAGATATCGAACATAAGCATCCATCTAGGAAGGCTCCTGCTCGATCGGCATTGCCTCCTCCATTGCCGCTTCAATGCTTGGGACTTGCAGGTGCTCTGTGTACATCCTTCCCAAGGTCCTGTTAGTCGAAGTGGCCAAGCGGGACAATGCATCAGCCCTGGCATTCTCTGCCCGGGGAATGTAGATGACGCAAAATATGCAAACTGAGAGGCTTGGGATCACACCTTGTTCAGGTAGCGGGATATAGTTGGGTCCCTAGCCTCGTACTCCCCAGTGGCCTGCCCGGAGACAAGCTGGGAGTCCGTGAAGGCCCTCAGATGCACCGCACCAAGCTCCTTGGCTAGCTTCATCCCTGCCAGCAAGGCTTCATACTCTGCCTGATTGTTAGTGGCCGGGAAGAGGAATCGGAGAGCGTACTCCACCACCTCTCTCTCGGGGCTCGCGAGGATAAGTCTGGTCCCACTCCCCTGAGAGTTTACCACTCCATCCACATGAAGAATCCAGTCTCCTTTATCCATCCCCTCGGCCGTGGGGGATTCCATGCATGCCTCCGGGTGCAACTCCTCTGGATGATCCTCGGCCCAAGTGTACTCGACAAAGAAGTCGGCTAACACTTGGGACTTCATTGCAGACCTTGGCCGAATGGATAAGTCAAACTCCCCCAACTTGATGGCCCATTTGGCGAGCCGACCGGAAGTATCTGGATGGGACAAGATAGTCCGAAGTGGTTGGTCTGTGAGCACCACGATTGGGTGAGCTTGAAAGTAGGGTCGGAAGCGCTGGGCGGAGACCACCAGGGCGAAGATGATCTTCTCAGTCTTGAAGTATCAGGTCTCAGCATCATGGAGTACCTTGCTAGTGTAGTAGATTGGCTTTTACGCTCCGTCGGCGTCCATGCGAACGAGCACAGAGCTGACGGCTTCGAGGGAGGCTGCAAGGTACAAAAAGAGTTCCTCCCCGCTCCTTGGCTTGGACAACAGTGGAGGAGTAGATAGAAATTTCTTCACTCCTCGAAAGCTTTCTGACACTCCTTTGTCCACTCGAAGCTGTTGACCTTGCGCAACGCCTTAAAGAAGGACAGACACCGCTTTGCCGACCTTGACATGAAGCGGCTCAGGGCTGCCACCCTCCGGTCAGACGCTGCACCTCCCTCTTATTAGCTAGGGGCCTCATATCCAAGATGGCTCAGATCTTATTTGGGTTGGCTTCGATTCCTCGCTGTGTCACCATGAAGCCCAGAAATTTGCCTGCTGCAACTCCGAAGGCGCACTTACGGGAGTTCAGCCTCATTCGGTACCGGCACAGGTTGGCGAAGGTTTCCGCAAGATTGGCAACATGGTCCGTGGCATGGTTGCTCTTGGTCAGCATGTCGTCCACGTACACCTCCATATTGCGCCCGATTTGGTCCTCGAAACCTTGTTATCAATCTCTGGTAGGTGGCTCCCGCATTCTTTAACCCGAACGGCATCACTTTGTAGCAATATATCCCTTTCTCGATGACAATGGAGGTTGCCTCTTCATCAGCTAGGTTCATCTTAATCTGGTTATACCCCAAGAATGCATCCATGAAACTGAGGGTCTCATGGCCGGACGTAGCATCTACCAGCTGGTCGATCCGAGGCAGCGGGAAGCTATCCTTGGGGCATGCTTTATTGAGGTCGGTGAAGTCTATACATATCCTCCAGATCCCACTAGCCTTACGGACCATCACGATATTTGCCAGCCAGTCCGGGTAGTGCACCTCGCGAATGCGTCCCGCCGCCGTTAGCTTGTGCACCTCTTCATCTATGGCCTTTTGTCTGTCTGAAGCAAAGCTCCTTTTCTTCTGCCGAACTGGTCGGCACTCCGGCTTAATGTTGAGCTGGTGTAATCACCTCCTTTGGAATGCCTGGCATGTTGGGCGCTGACCAGGTGAAGATATCAGCATTGGCTCACAGGAAAGCAAGGAGCTGATCGCGAGCCTCCTCCGGAAGCAGAGCCCCAACTTGGATAGTCCGCTCCAGGTCTTCTCCTAGGGGAAAGGCTAACAGGTGCTCGGCCGGTTCTCCCCTTCTTGTCGAGTCTCGGGGGTCCAGTGCCTCTAGTGCAGGTGCGGGCATCACCCCCTAAGGGCTAGGAGCCATGTGGCAGCACAGCGGTGGTGGGTTCTGCTCCCCGCGCATCTTCCCGACCCTTTCGCTGGTTGGGAATCTCACGAGGAGTCTCTTGGTGGAGATAACAGCATCCAAAATATTAAGCCCAGACCTTCTAAGGATAGCATTATAGGCGAGGGGCACCCGGACCACCAGGAAGCTCATGAAGACTGTACTTTGGCATGGGGCCGTGCCAGCCATGATAGAAGAGTGATCTCCCCCTCGACCTTCACAGAATCTTCGGTGAACCCCATCAGAGGAGTGGTAACAGCCGAAGCAGGTCGGGTGACAGGTTCATGCGAACAAAAGCATCATAGTTTAACACATCCACCGAGCTCCCACTATCAACCAGAATTCTTTTTACAGTGTGCCTAGCTATCGTCATGGACACGACGACGCTATCATCGTTCTTATTAACTACCCCACTAAGTCCCTTTTGGAAAAAGGGATTATAGAGTCTAATTCTCCCTCCCCCCTTGGCCTCTTGGGTGGGCCACCTGCCCCCCAAGATATCATCGTCACCGTCTTCTCAATCGGAGCATTGTCAATCATCGGTGGCGGAGGCGCTGATGGGCCAGGAGCTCCCGGGTTGTTCCTCTGGATGAATTTTCCCAGATGGCCACGCTGGATAAGGTCCTCTATCGCCTTCTTCAGCTGGCGATAGTCGTCGGTGTCATGGCCATGATCCCGGTGGTAGCAGAAGTAGAGGTTCTTGTTGCGGGGGATCTTTGGGTTCATTGGAGGAGGGCGCTGAAGATAGGGCTCACCCTCGATCTTGAGTAGGATGTGCGATACCAGGGCGAGCAGAGAAGTGTAAGGCCCATCTCTCGATGCAGCTTGGGGATGGTTGTCTGTTCGGCAAGGAGGCTTGGGCCTTCTAGGCCGGACTTCAATAGGCTCTGGACGAGCCGACTTCTTGGTGGTGCTCCCGCTGGCCTCGCGCCAGGAGGAGCCAGCTTTGTCGGTGCGGATGTACTTCTGGGCCCGGCTCAAAAGCTTTGCGTAGGAGCCGGGCGACTTCTTGTCGAGGGAGTATGCGAAGCGAGAGGGATGGAGCCCTCGCTTCAAGGCCAGGGTGGCCACCGAATCCTCGAGGTTGTAGACTTCCAGGGTGGCCTCCTTAAACCAGGCGACATAGTCCCGCAGGGACTCACCACTCTTTTGCTGGACTGAGAAGAGACTGTCTGCCACCCTTGGAATCTTCCGACATGCATCAAAATAGGTGAGGAAGGCCCTCTCCAACTGGAAAAAGAGTCGATACTCCGTGGCGGCAGGCGGAAGTACCAAGCTCGAGCAGCTTTCTTCAGAGTGGCGGGGAAGGCGATGCACAGGAGTGAATCGATTGCCCCTTGGACCTGCATGAGGATCTTGTAACTTTCCAAATGGTCTAGGGGGTCCGTGGTCCCATCATACCGGTCCAGCTGAGGAAGGCGGAACCGGGTTGAAATCGGTTCCTCCATAATCCTGAGGGACAGCGGTGGCTGGCTATCGTAGTCCGCCTCTGGTGGATTGGTGATCCGGCGGCTGAGCTCCTCAACGCTGATTGTACTCGTCGAGCCGATGCTTAGCTCGGCAGGCTATTCTGTCGTCAAAGGACCCCTCCCTCGAGGAATCTGAGGAGGGGGAAGAGCGGTGGCAATGCTGACAAAGGCGTTCTGCTTTCTTCCCATGTCGCCGCTTGGGAGATGCACTAGCGCGGCGAGAGGGCGACCAGGACCTCTTGGAGGCTTCGCGACGATGTGGCTTGGGCGAAGCGCGGTGGTGGCGAGCTTCTCGGGAAGGGACCTCCTCCGGAAAGAGTGCTGGCTGGGCTAGATGACTCCTAGCACTGAAGGGAGGGGCCCCGGCTGCTGCGCAGCCACCGCTTGGTGCTGCAGGCCTTGGACCACCGTTGCCAAAGATTGGACTTACACGGCGAGAGCGGCAAGCCGGTCTTCTTGAAGCTGTTGCGGTGGAGGTGCATGAACGTCAGCTAGGGGAGCTGAGGGGCCAACCGCCAGCGATCAGTCCTTGATGCTGCCCCCAGGATGACTGGTGGAGGCCTCTCGTACATGGGTCGTCACCATCGCTTGAGAGCTCAGGGAAAGAGAGGTCGTCACTGATAGGTTCGAAGCTTTTCTCTTTCCCCCTACCTGGCGCCAATCTGTTGACGCCGAGTCACCTTCCTTGAACGCCGGGGAAACGGAGGTCTTCCTCGGGCTCCTGCAAGAAAAGTCCCGGAGACCGGATGCTCCGGTGGGAACCCTCGACGCTCAAGTCAGTCACTTGGGAACAGACAAGAGTTAGCTAGCAGAAAAAAGCTAGAGAGTTAGAGTTCAGGATCCTTCCTCGTCGTAAATGTAAGTTTTTATACCTGTTCGAAGATCTCCCCCCTCCATGCTTCAGAAGGTTACCGATTTTCATGATGTCCCCGTCTGATAACGGACGAAAAGGAGGGGCTGACAATGATAGGCCGTATCGTTACCGTGCGTTAGAGGTGTCCTGCTTGATTTGCCACCCGCCGATATGGTCTTACAAGTGTCGGGTAGCCACGATTGCATCAGGTACACGCCGTTAAGAGGTATGGCTGCATGCAGCCACAGGCGAGCAGTGAGTCGTTCGTCGTAACGGGATATGGCCATACGTAGTTGCAGGCAAGTAGCGGGTTGCACGTCGTAATGGGGTATGGCCACGTACTGCTGTGGATGCGCGGTGGACCATACGCCTAATGAGGCATGGTGATGCACTGTAGCAGGCGAGCAGTGGGCCGCGTGGGCATGCCAGGTGGCTTGCAGCTATAAGTTGGCCTCGAGGTGGCCTCGGAGCCGGGCTTCGGAGGTTGGCCTCGGGAGGTTGGCCTCGAAGGTTGAGTGGGACGCCGTTAGTCTCCTTTACCGTTAACTCTAATGGCGCTGGATCAGCCATATCAAGAACCATTTTCTAATCAAATAATCATGAATTATAATTATTCCGTCTTTATTTGTTAGTTTGAGAGTTAGCAGAATAGTTATTGAAAAAAAAAAAAGGTAAAGATGTAAAGAGAGCGGGAGAGAGAGAGCTCATTTCGTTAATTTTAATTTCATTCTCTCCTATAAAATAAAGTTAAATAAAACCAAGTATTTTTTATCAAAAATTGATTGATTTAAGTTTAACCAGCCATTCTGGTCTCTTATTGGCTAATTTGACTACTAACTTATTCCTAAGCATCATAACTAGCATCCAAAGTTAAATAGGAATTCAATGTCGTGTTTTAGTTCGTTATTCAGTGTTTTAGCGCCCTCTTTGAGTTTAGACTTTAGATGTTGTCAAACTGTTTTCTTTTGATTTTCTAACTAAATTTTTAATTTTTCTTTGTTTTCCAATGGAAAACTATTTTAGCGGTTGTGAACTCTTTAAAAATCTGCTATGCTTTTTTTTTTTTTTTTTCAATGGAATACTATTTCAGATTATGACAATGTAAAACTGTTATGCTTTCAAATTATTGATTTTTTTAAGAATTTGTTTAATTCAAGCTCTAACATTCTTTTTTTACTTTATTTTTTTAGAAATAATAAATTAGTTTCTAAAATAAAAAATAAAAGTAATAATACTAAGTTCCTCTTTGATATTATTGTCATTTAAAAAATAAAAATAAAAATTTTTTTTTATTTTAGATTTCCAATAACAAAAACATGTTTGTCAGTCACTTTATTTTTTACTAATAGAAAAAATTACTATTTGGTAAGCAATAGTGATGTTTTTTGTTACATATCTTTTTAAAATTATTGAAGTGTAGGAGATCAAAGATCGAAAGCATGGGAATAAATGGTCGTCCCATTGAATTCTTTTTGACCTACCCATTTAAAATATATCATATATAATGAAAATAAAAAATATTTTAGAAAATAAAAAAGAAAAAGAAAAATATGCTTAAAAATCAAATTCAACGTCATATTCTTATTTTAGGGAAAAGTCTTGCTGTCTCGGTGCAGGCCATCAAAATATGCTTAAAAATTAAATTCAACATTATATTTTTATTTTAGGGAAAAGTCTTGGTACATTGGCCCGATGCAGGCTATGTTGATGGCTAGGTGTGATAATTTGCTCGTGCAAACCTATGGACAGATCCTTAGTGCAGGCCTGCACGTGGGCAAATCACTGTGCCTGGTGCATCAGTGATGATGTACGAAGGCTTTTTCCTTATGGAAACGACTTAGTGCACCACCCCCAGTGCACTAAGTCGCACACCGGCACGCGGCATTGGCCGCGCGCCCATGCAGGCACGCATGTGAAGCACGCCATGGTCCAATGGACCGTGATACATGCGTCCGTACAGGCGCGCGGCCAATGCCGTGCCGATGCATGCTTTCTGCACCGTCCCGATGCAGAAAGACTTTTCCTTTCCCTTATTTTTGATGGCAGGTCACGCTGTAAACGGCCCACATTGTCCTCTAATGGACCCGGGCCGACTTAAAAGTGCAGTCATGGAGAGGTGGGTTCCTTGCGAATGGAATTTGGATATCATAGAAGTTCCTTCTCTTCTACCGACTCCATTGTCGGAACCGATGGCGATTGGATATCAAATTATTTTAAATTCTTTTATTTATTTATTTTTTGACTGTAATTTGGATGAGGAAAGAAGTCAGGAACGAAGTCCTCCAAGATTTTATCAGAGAAAACTATAAACAAAACAGAAAGGAATTTACAATACAGAGTGATTGATAAGATTTTTCAATACAGAGTGGCCTCTGAACTTGAGAAGAGATTGATTTAGAAGAGAATACTCTATTGTATTCCTTTCTTTTGAGATATTGCAGCTAATTGATCCGAAGCAAATTAAAATGTCCATCCCTCAGCTAAGGAATGTATCTTGATCTTCATGAGGTTCCGAGGCCTGGCAGCAATGTTGCTTCATCGGGGGACCAAGGAACAGAGGAAAAGATGGGAGATCGATTCGTTGCAATTGGATATTATAGAAGTTGTAATACTTTAAAAATTTATATAAACTAACCTTTACTCGAGTTTTTGAATCATATTGATTTCATTTCATTAATAGATTTGTTGGACCGAAGTTGCCTCTTTTCTTCCGGCTCAGAATGGGTGGCGAGAGGAAGGACACGACCCAGGAGCTTAAACCCTGATTCTAGCGCTGGATCTACGTGGTCTCATCCATTCTTCGCATTGAAGGATTCAACCAGAGCTCGGATGTGATGTCCCTCCCAATAGTCCCATATCGGATAATTGGGAGTTGATTAAGTGATTTATAACCGGTTAAGCAAGAAGGACAAGGCACCAATTGGATCTCTTTTTAGGTTGTAGTGGCATAAGTTGGTGTGAACCTTATCCGTCTTACTTTCTTGTAACAAAACGGGCCCGTAGGCCCGGGTTGTTACAATTATGGTATCAAAGCCTCGCACCAATCGGAAGTGCAGGAGTTAAATGCCACACAGGGCAAAGTGCTACATCCATGGGGGATGGAAGCGCCTCTAGAATCCTGTCTGCCTGGTGGTTATGATTAATTGAGGGGATAGATTGGGATGCCCCTTCCAATAGTCCCATATCGGATAATTAGGAGTTGGTTAAATGGTTTATAACCGGTTAAGCAAGAAGAATAAGGCACCAATTGAATCACTTTTTGAACTATAATGATCCAAGTTAGTGTGGACCTTATCCATTTTACTTTCTTGTAACGAAACGGCCCGTGGGCTGAATCGTTACATCGGACCTTCAAAGCTTGTTCTGCCGACAGGTTAAAGGAGTCCTTGCGGCCCCGCCAACTTTTGGAAAACAACCTTTTTTTGATTGGGTTGGTGGATGCGTCAAGAAGACATCGATCATTGATTAATAATCGCTTCTTTCAGGTCGGGGTAGGATTAATGCTCTCGCTTTTACTGGCAAGAAACTTTTAAAACCACCTTCGATCGGCGAGAGGGAAGTCACCATGTTAAGATGCGAGTGGGTCGATATTTTTGTTACTAGCAATTTGAATGCAAATATAGAACTTCGAACAATTTCTTCGATGCCATTTTGTAATCTTTAACAAATATTCAATTGGTTATATCCATAAAACTATGGTAATCTTGACACGGAAAACAGGAAGATAAAGGACATGATAAATAAGTAATGGGTCTGATGTCAATATACTGTTAGCTTGGCTCTATAATTAGGTCTCTTAAGACTTTGTTTAACGATTTCTAAAGTTACTTGGCACCTTCCCGTTGCTTCTCTATCAACGTCATGTGGAACCTTGCCAGCTACTAAATAACGAGTTGATTAATGGGACGGTGACAGATGATTTAACTTTCGTCCTACTCAAACGTAGATAGGTTATGAAAGCAAAACTTGCCAAAAGAGATCCTTTATAACTCTATTTGATGTTTAATTAGGAGACTTCGCTACATGGCACGATAATTTTTATGTCCATGAGATGCCTCATAAATAGATGATGGAAGCTTGCTTGCTTGCTCTAGTGACCAACAAGAATATTATACAAGATATTCTTCTAATACTCTTGACGCCCCTGTTCTTCATAAAGGAAACATTATAGTAGCCTCGCAATGGAGATGGAGAGAAGGGAAATGGCAATATATCTAGGGACCTTAGAGAGAAAGAGAGAGAGAGAGAGAGAGAGAGGGAGGGAGGTGATAGTTCCATATGAGTTCCAAAAATATGGTACTTTATTTTCTGACTGCAATTTGATAAACATTTGCTTGGAGTGGTGGTACAGAGTACTCCATTCGGCTCCACCATCCACAGTAGGTACATGTACGTCAAACATTATCATGTGATGAAAAGTCATGGCCATCGAATGGGTCCAAGCCATCCACCCCGGCTGTTAGGATATCACATCAAATTGGCACAAACAAACTGCACAACATTCATTAAAATAATTGGGAGAAGGACAATAACAGGGGAAGCCATGAAATCATTTAGTTTCATGCGTCTTTGTCGATCAACAGCATGTACTGAGCTCCATCGCCAGCTGATCGACATGGTGGGTTAGATGCTATATTGGATGCTCCGCTCAAGGGCCCGGGTGATCAGTTGTTTCAGTTCCCTTCTTTCTCTCTCCTTAGTTGTGATCTCTCCACCGCACACAAGCCTCAGGCTTCTCTCAATGTGGTATCCTCCTCCAAAGCTCACCTCCCTCTCCAAGTGGCTACAGTAGCTCTCAAAGACGCTAACGCTCACGTGTAGCTTGAACCTCATCAAGAAGAGAAAATTGAGCTCCAAGCCGTTTAACTCCATGGTCGATATTCCCCCAACCTTCGCAAAGTATGAGTTCCGATAATTCCTGCTTGGAGTAAAGATCACAATGTTAACTAGCTAGTGAATCAAATGTAATTGAAGGAAGTAGCTAGAAAGAGAACGGACACTGACCTATCCTCAACGAACTTGGAAGCCACCATGATACTGGCAACGAGCAGCCGGTGCACATTCATCAAACAAACTTGAAGGCCAGGGTTGAACTGAGACAGCCGATCCATGTAAACGTAGGCGACGACATAGACCGGCGGGGCAACGCGAGCGTAGCGAAAGAACCTCTCCAAAAACGACTGGATGCTCATGTCCAAGACCTGGGGGCTATAGAAAGCCTGAATCCTCGCATCCTCTGAAGCCGTATTGCCACCACATTTCCCCACGACCCTCTCGTTCCGAGCAATGGTCCTCTCCAGAAGGGACGCAAGGACCGAGATCACCAATGGCGTCGACGGGCGCTCGTCGTCTTCTTCGCAGGAAAAGCTATAGAGGTCCGACCGAAGCTTGCTTGGAGAGATTGGATTCGGTGGAGAGGAGGAAGAGGATGGCATGGTGAGAAGGGAATGGAGAAATTCGTGAGTAGGTGTTTGATGAGAGGTGGTGGAGAAGGGTTGGTATATAGCTAGCTAGGAGAATGGATTGGTTGGGACTCGGGTGAAGAGTCCAGTTGTTAAGAGGGAATAAGAGTGGCGACACACGGAAAGGGGAGGGAAGCGAAGATAATATTAGAGTCGGGGATGTTGTCGGTCGGGCTGAGGGAAAGGACAAAGGCGAAGCTTACGCTCGCTTTCCTCTGGGCTTTTATTTTATGGGACGGAAGCCTCTGGCCGACGGTACGGTCGGAGGTGGTCATGTGGATGGATTCAGAAAGTTATTATTATGAGTTTGGGATACGTCACCGCCCCGTGAGGCCGCACTTAGAACCCGAGTCCTTTTAGCTGCCACCCTGCTGTAAATAAGTAGTAAATGTTCTTGGAGTGATAGAAAAAACAGTTGAAGCAAAGAGGGTAAGATGGCAGCACATCAGCGGCTACGAGAATGTGGTTCAGCTCCAAAAGTTCTTTAACAAGTGCGCGAGTTGCATGCCGTATGGCCAGCGGATGAGATCCAATGGCTCGATGAATGTTCGAGGGACGTCTGGTTAGATATGTGGAGATTCTGCACACCAACGTGCACAATATACGCCATGGGAGCCATGATCAACTTGGATCCAAAGCTCCCGTGAATCGAGCAAAGCAACCATCAAGTGGCCATGACTCGCAAGAGATCGGTAAATCAGATCATTGGTTGCGTCCGGTTGTCAGAATGTTTCTGGCTTCGAAAGTTTACCAACTCTCATGGCTGTATGCATTGACTTTCCGAAACCAGGCCTCACCTGATATTTCATAGAGTAAATTCCTCGTAATTTCTATTGATCAATCATCTGATCTATTTACTGCTTGAACGGATATTTTTTGTGCCATCTGATGTGGTCAGTCAACAGAGAGTAAGTTGAAGTACTGAGTGACCCTTCAGTCTTGGCCGGCCCCTAGCCCTGGGTAGCCCTTCAGTCTTGAGCGGTCCTCAAGTTCTGGACGGCCTCCAGCTCTAGGCGGCCTCCAAGCTCTGGGCGACCCCTAGTACTGGGTGACCCTTCAGTCTTGGGTGGCCCTCAAGCCTGGGCGGCCCCCAAGACCTGGGCGGCCTTCCATTCTTGAGCGGCCCCCAAGCTCTGGGTGGCCCCCAAGCTCTGGTGGCCCCTAGCCCTGGGCGGCCCTCTGGTCTTGGGCGGCCCCCAAGCTCTGGGCGGCCCCTAGGCTCTGTGCGGCCCTTCAGCCTTGGGCGGCCCCCAAGCTCTGTGCGGCCCTAGTCCTAGGCGGCCCCCGAGCTCTGGGTGGCCCTCCAGCCCTAGGCGGCCCCCAAGCTCTGGGCGGCCCCCCCATCCCTGGGCGGCCCTCCAGGCTTGGACGGCCTCTGAGCCCTAGGCGGCCCCCGGCCCCTCCTAAAAAGACTCTCATGGCTATACACCCAGAGCTCTTAAAGCTGCTTTCATATCAGAAGCACTTAATACGACAAACTGTCGTTTCCAGAACAAAGCTCGAAAAATCGTCAAACATCATGACGCTTTAAATGACTTGAATAAGACAAGCGCTAGAAAGTCATCATTCATCGAAAAACTCAAGTAAAGGAGACACTGATCACCTGTTTTAGAGCCAGATAACTTTCCAGAAACTCTGACATTCCCTTGGGAAGACCAAAATCCATCATGAAGATTCCTAGCTTTTGGAGCAAGTTCTTTAACACCTCTGATGTTAGTCATCGATGAACGACCACGTGGCGCACTTTCATCAGTGGCTAAGCCTTTTACTTATGCACTAACTTTACCTAGAAAAGAAAGAAAATAAAAAAGAAAAATGACTCGATGCTGATGGCATCATGACAAAGAAAAGAAAAGAATATTTTTAGGACTCAATGGATATAAGAAGGGGGGGATTCATCGAAAAGGGGGGCCTTCTTCTTTCACTAGAGATCTAAAAACCAAAGTTTAAGGTTGTATACTTGATCAACAGCAAGGTTTCAAAAGGAACCCTATTCATAGGGAAAATTGCGAGGTCTTTCTGGTGCTCAAGTATCAATAGATTGGCGCGCCAGGAAGGGGGGCGATGTTGCAGTTTTCATCCCTCAAGCATTAGTACAAGATCTCCGGGGAGAACCCCTCCAATTGGTCTGGGGGGCATCTTTCACCCTCTGATCATGTTGGAAAGACTCTTTGCTCAACCGAGCTAGCAAGGCCAAGCCCTCCAATTTCTTCCTGATCACTACCAGTGTCAGCTACTCCCCAGGACCCGTTGGCCACCCTCACACAACAAGTTCAAACTCTTGTTGGGATGGTTCAGCAACTGCAGGAGCAGCATTCCAGAGGAGCCCGACAACGGCTCGAACCGCCTCTGCAGCACAGATCGACTGCTCCCATTAGCCGGCAGTCTACCCGAGGGAGATCCCCTCCAACGAGGCCTCTCCACCCCTGCACCTCAGCTGGGCCTCATCCTCAAGGTTCCCAGGGTGGCTCACGCTCTCTCACCCGTTCCTTGGGTAGCCCTCCCGCCAGGCAGCGGCGGGGAAAGGAGCCTCATACGGAGCACTGCCGGTGGCATCGTCGATCCTTGTCCTATTCCCCTGAGCCAGCCAGGGAAAATGACTGATCAGATGGAGAGGCGCCTCGATGAGCAAGACCGAAGGCTGGAGGAGCTTAGCCAGAGAATCAACTGTAGGGATAAACAATCTCCGAGGTATGCATGTTTTAAAAATTGATAACAATTATCAATGCAGAAATTTAAAGATTACATACTAATCTATCTAACATGCATCAAGATCATATCTTTGCCTTGTATATAGGATCGATTGATCCAAAATATGTATATAAATAAAACTATCAAGATCATGTCTTAATTTTCAAGGCAAGAAGTCATACTTCTTATCTTGAAGCATGCCTTAAGATCTAGGGATCATATCACTTACCTTAAAGGCAATTGGTAAATCCTTTTATGCTCTGCAGCCGTTCAATCGTCCGACCTCTAGTATCGTCCATGCGAAGCCCCGAATGATCGGATTCTCGGGAGTGCTAGCTCGCGGAAAACGACTTTGCTGATCTTGAATCCTCCCACTTGAATTCTTCTTCTAGGATCCTCCACACTTCCGTTAGCACCAGAATCACAGGATTTTCTATTCTAATTCTTTAGAAAATCAATTCACCACATATCATGTGTTGTTTTTCTCTTCTTCTGTGTAATCTGGTGAGGGATGTCCTCTATTTATAGTCTATTTTTAGCCAGCCCATTAAATTCTAACATTTAGAATTCCGCCGCTTGGTGAAAACCAAAGAGACGCCGAACTGTAGCGCTTGGTTAATTCTGACGTTCGGTAAAAAACCAAAGAGTCGTCGAACCGTAGCGCTTGATTAATTCTGACGTTCGGTAAAACCAAAGAGTCATCGAACCGTAGCGCTTGATTAATACAAAGAGGCACATTTATTCTATATAAATTCTAACACTTTAGAATTCCGACGGAATTGTTTGGAGAAGATTAATGCAAGACATTAAATTCTATATGTGAATTTAATCTCTCAGACTTATGCGAGAGGTTTGGGTTTAGTTTTTTGGTTTAAGCTAATCTGAATTTATTGGACTGAACCCACATAGATCATGGTCCTAGCCCAAATCAAATTTGGCTAGTCCTGAATCTATTTAAATCCAAATCAAGTCTAATTTTAAATTAATATTTGAAATTGACTAGTCCTTCTAATAGACTTAAACCAAATTGAATCTTATTCAATTTTATTTAACCCAATTGAGATAATTCAATCAATCAAATTGATTAATTAAATCATATACGATTCTCAATCGTTGATCAGCAAACAGATCATCCTAGGAAACTTCTATGCGTGAGACTCTCTAGGTTCGAACCTAAGCCGGTAGCATAGAAACAACTTTCTATACTAATTGATGTGCCCATCTAGCAATGGAACCCGACGTCGGATAGGTTGAAGAGTTATCGAGCAAACTCCAAGAACCCTAAGAAACAGTTACCGTATAATTCATCCTCTTGACCACAAATGCTAAGGATGGCTTAAGAGCTTGTCAACTCTAAATAGCAAATCCATAAAGTGATTTCAATTTTAGTGATCATGTGACTTTCACATGAAGTGCCTTGGCCAAGGTCTTGCTAAATTGAAACACAAGCATTTCTCCTTTTAACGGGATAGGTCAAATTCTATCTTGATCCACAACTAACTACCACAAGTACTTGACTGCACCCAGTAATCTTTTGTAGCTGGATTAGAAATCCAGGTAGTCCGACACCTAAGTACAATGAGTTGCTTGTAAGCCATTGGTTGTGATCTTCAGGTCTGAAGGATACTTATACCTATATCTTCTCGGATTAACTCTTGACAGTAGAGTATCCGAAATGAGTCACGTTCGGTGAAATGTACTCCTACACTTTCACCTGTATGTCATACCAATGTCTCTACACTCCTTGGTTAAGAGGACAACCAACAAATATGATATACAACGCCCTATAATTGATAGTACTATGGCCCTATCATTGTACTATCAATTATAGGATGTTGTATATCATATTTGTTGGTTGTATATTATAGGACGTTGTATCATATGGTCGCGAACCTTTTTGAGGACCTTCAAAGATAAATCATCCTTTATCGTGAAGGAAGATCCTAAGGGCTTCATTACAATCAGGAGTATTAAGAAGATGTTCTTGTAATGAATAAACTGCCAAATAACTTTTATTAATATATCAATTTATATACAATTTATTAGCATAATCATCAAATGATTGGCTTTAGGATACAATTCCCAATAAACTCCCACTTAGCCTAAAGCCACTCATTACAGTATCTAATACCCATCTTCAACTTATAGTTGTCAAACTCCTTGATGCTGAGTGCTTTAGTAAATAGGTCACCTAGGTTTTCTTTTCCATAAATCTTCTAAAGATTTATGTCACCTCGGTCTACAATCTCTCGAATAAGATAAAACCGGCGCAGTATGTGCTTAGTGCGCTGATGTGCTCGTGGTTCCTTTGCTTGAGCTATGGCACCAGTGTTGTTACTGTACAACAGGACTGGTCCATCTATGGAAGGTGTCACTCCAAGCTCGAAGATGAACTTTTGCAGCCACACAGCTTCTTTCGCAGCATCTGATGCAACGATATACTCTGCCTCGCACACCGAATCTGCCACTGTATGTTGTTTGAAACTTTTTCAGCAAACAGCTCCACCATTAAGGATAAACACGAAACCCGATACACTTTTGCTATCATCATGATCTGATTGGAAACTGGAATCAGTATATCCAACAAGTTTCAAATCAGACTCTCCATAGACTAACCACTGGTCCTTAGTATTTCTCAAATACTTAAGGATTGTCTTAACAACTTGTCAGTGTTTTTCTCCTGGATCGGATTGGTATCTACTCACTACTCCTAGTGAGTATGCCACATCTAGTCTTGTACATGTCATGGTGTACATAATCGATCCCACTGCCGAAGTATATAGAATTCGACTCATACGTTCTCTTTCATTAGGAGTTGTCAGACAATCCTTCTTAGAAAGATGAATTCCATGGCCTATCGGAAGATAGCCTTTCTTGAATTCTCCATGCTAAACCTTTTAGCACTGTGTCAATGTACGTAGATTGGGATAAACCAAGCATCCTCTTAGATCTATCTCTATAGATCTTCATCCCTAGGATGTATGATGCTTCTCCCAGATCTTTCATGGAGAATTGTGATGATAACCATGTCTTTATTTCTTGTAATGCAGGGATATCATTCCCGATTAAGAGAATATCATCCACATATAATACAAGAAATACAATAACAGAATCGTTAGCCCATTTATAAATGTAAGGTTCTTCTTTATTTTTAATAAAGCCATAAGATTTGATCACTTTATCAAATCGTATGTTCCAACTCCTAGATGCTTTCTTAAGTCCATAAATGGACTTCTGTAGCCTGCACACTTTAGACTCATCTTCAGATATAAAACCTTCAGGCTGTATCATATACACCTGTTCTTCTAAATCATCATTTAGAAAAGCGGTTTTAACATCCATCTGCCAAATCTCATATTCGAAGTGTGTTGCTATAGCCAGCATAATCCGAATGGATTTCAGCATTGCCACAGGAGAAAACGTTTCGTCATAGTCAATACCATAACGTTGACGATACCCCTTAGCAACCAGACGTGCTTTATAGGTCTCAACCTTTCTGTCTGCGCCTCTTTTCCTCTTGAAAACCCACTTACACCCTATGGGTTTTATCCCTTATGGTGGGTCAACTAATGTCCATACATTATTGTCCTTCATGGAGTCAAGTTCGGATTTCATGGCCTCAAGCCATTTATTAGAGTCAGTCCTTTGCATAGCATCCATATAGGTGATCGGATCCTCGTTGTTCTCATCGAGTTTAATAGGATCATCATTCTGGACCAAGAAACCTAAGTATCTATCCGGTTGATGTGGTACTCTACCAGATCGCCTTAATGGTGCATCTAAAATGGGTTTTGAGTTTGATCTAATCAACTCAGATTCTAAGGGTTCACTGGTTTGTGTTGTTCCTTCTACTTGATGAACTTCCTCAAGTTCAACATTAGAGCTATTTGTTCCTTCACTAAGGAACTCCTTTTCAAGAAAAACTGCTCTATTACTAATGAATAACTTTTGTTCTTCAGTATTGTAGAAGTAATATCCTTTGGTCTCTTTGGATAGCCGATAAAAAAATATTTGTCAGATTTGGGTTCAAGTTTGTCTGATTTTGCACGTTTCACATAAGCCGGACACCCGCAGACTCTCAGATAGATAATAACCGGTTTATGTCCATACCACATCTCATGTGGAGTTTTAGAAACAGACTTACTTGGAACCTTATTAAGAATATGACAAGCTGATTCTAATGCGTATCCCCAAAAGATATTGGCAAGCTCGCAAAACCCATCATGGACCGAACCATGTCTAACATAGTTCGATTCCTTCTTTCCGACACACCGTTATGCTGCGGTGTTCCAGGAGGAGTCCATTAGGAGAGAATCTCATTCTCTCTTAAATATGTCACAAATTCATTGAAAAGGTATTCGCCTTCTCGATCTGATCAAAGGGTCTTAATACATTTTCCTGTTTGTTTTTCTACTTCTTTATGATATAGTTTGAATTTTGAAATGACTCAAATTTATGTCTCATAAGATAGACATAACCAAACCTAGAAAGGTCGTCTGTAAAAGTAATGAAGTAGTAATATCCACCTTTGGCACAAGTGCTCATTGGTCCACATACATCAGTATGTACTAGACTCAATAGCTCTTTGGCTCTTTCACCTTTTCCAGTAAAAGATGACTTGGTCATTTTACTAAGAAGACAGGATTCACAGGTAGTTAATGATTCACAATCATCAACTCAAAGGATGCCCTCCTGAGTTAACCTGTTTAATATGTTCTTATTGATATGACCTAGCCGATGGTGGCAAAGATAAATGTCTGTGACATCAGTTGTTCTAGGGCGCTTACTTGAATTGTACACTACATTCACAGGCTTTGATAATATATAAATGCCATTAGATAAATGCCCAGTCATTACAGTGACTCCATTCATAATGATATTCAAAGTAACATCCTTTATTAAACTTTCATAATGACTTTGGCCAGAAGGACTACAAAAATTACGTTCAACAAGAACGTTGGGCAAAAATGATAATCATTTAGTATAATGACATTTCTATTGAAAACTATTTCAAGAACTCCTAATGCCAGAACTGGAACTAATCTTCCATCGCCGACATTAAGGAATCTTTCATTATCCTCAAATCTTTTGGTGACCTGTAGTCCTTGCAATGAATTGCAAATGTTAAAAGGACTCCCGGTATCCAATACCCAGGTCAGATTATCATATACAGAAAAATTACAAGGTGTTATCATATAAATACCTTGTTGAGCAACATCTTGCTCATTTTTCTTCTTTAGCCTATTTGATCATGTGTGGCAATGTAAAGAGGACAGTTCCTCTTCTAGTGCCCTTGCATCTTGCAGTGAAAGCATTCAGCTTGAGTTTTATCAACTTTCTTCTTCTACATCTGACTCCTTATAGATGTCCTAGCATGTTGTACCTTTTTATTATTCTTTTTCTTCTTCCCTTTCCCAAAGGGTTTACGCCCTACCTTAGATCCTTCAACCACATTAACCAAACCCTTAGAGAGCTGGTTATCCTTCTCAAAGTTCTGTAACAACCCCAACAAACCGTGGTAGTTGACTGCAGGCTTTGTCATTCAAAAATGAGTAAGGAAAGGTTGGAAGGATGGAGGCAAGGAATTCAGGATCGCATCTTTTCCCAACTGCTCATGTAAGGGAAAGCCGAGCTTGCTTAGGAGTTCTATCTTCTTGATCATGTACAATACATGATCAGTGACAGGAGATCCATCCCTCATTCGAGCATTGAAAATAGCACAACTAGTCTTGTGCCTTTCAACATCGTCGGGTGTGCCGAAAGATTCATTCAACGCTTGAATGATTTCTTCTAGCTGAGCATTCTCGAACCGGCGACCGAATTCATCGTTCATTGCTGCTAGCATGATACAACGCACGCTAGTTCTATCATTGAGCCACTTCTGATAAGTGTCTCTCTCAAAACTTTGGGTGTTTGCATTAGGTATCTTTGGTGCAGGATTATTCAGAATATATAGAATCCTCTCATGCTCAAGGACGATCTTAAGTTTTCTGAACCAGCTATTAAATTGGAACCATTCAACTTGTCACTATCCAATAGGGACCTTAATGATAAATTAGTAGGCCATGTTCTGCATAAGGAAAAACTAAAGTTTATTAGTATATAAATTGATTCAGTCTAAAGACTTGGACTTTAGTCTAAAGATCTCCACTATTTTGTTCAAATTGGCAGCCTTTACACCCCAATTCGAAGAATTATTCTTAATTCTTTAGTGGGCACTAAGATCTACATAAACTACATACAGGCCCAAGTGAAGCTTGGCTAACCCATGCATCTAAGAGTAGGTTCAAAACCAATTGTTTTCCCAAATAATTCTTAGTGTTCAGTTTTGCCCCATATACCTCTTCAGCAGGCATGAAGTGCCTCCACTGAAAGTTCTGGTTAGGTCCAACCATTAAATGATATAATCAGTGTAACCTATCAATAGACAACCAAGCCCGAGTGAAGCTCGGCTCACCTGACTGTCTATGTAATAGTTACGCTGACTTATCATATAATGAATGATAATTCCGATGGTTGACAAGCACCAGGCATGGAGTGCCTCCAATGATTATCAAGACATCGGACTCATTATCACCCACCTTAATGGGAGGCTATGATTTAGTTATCATATAACTATTTCATTTTAAGGACCTAATAATTTTAGAGGATTTAATAATCTGTAGATAAATTGACTAATCAAGTTCTCCCACTGAATCTATGAAATCGTTAGAATGAAACAAGATTAAGTCAGGTTAAGTGGCATCTAAATCAGTCAGACTGATTTCCTTACAGGCATGGGTCAACCCGAATCAGGTAAATGATCTGAATCATAAATGGTTCACCACATTGACTAGGTGAGTGAGATCGATGGGAGGGATATGCCATTAACTCATTAAAGACGCATCAATGTGAGTAGCTCCCAATTAAAAACCATTCGATCGTTGATCCTAGAGCAACTTGCCAACTCACCTTGACATCATATGGTTAACCAATTCTGATTTGACCATCTAAGAGATTCATGCTCAACCACGGAGCCTAATCTACTTCATTTGGTTTAATCAAAGAGAAGGACATGATCAACTACAACTATTGTTTGATTTAGAGCATTCTTAACCTAATATAATTAGATTTGATCAAATACTCTTATAGTCCAGTTGATTTAAACCTTAGGGTCTAACCCTTTATGGACCCGATTTAGCTAACCCAAAGGATTAAATATATTTCATGTTTACATGTCATATATTTCAATCAAGCATCACATGTATTATGTTAATACTCATAATTCCTATATTTAGATCATATCTAAAAAGATTATGAATTAACATTTGACATTCAAATTAGACTCTCATAAATATTTGTATGTTCATAACATAGACATCATGCCATCATATACCATATCTATGTTTTATACTAACATGCAAATATCATGTTTTTATACAACATCAATATGTATCAAATATAAAATATATTTTGAGAGTGTGTATAATCAGTGTTTTGAAGCCAAAGATCAATTTAAATTATCACGGCAATATGTCACAGAATACCTCGTTGAATGGGTAATTTGGATTTTAATCCATCTATGACCGAATAGACCTGTGATTTGTTTTAGCCTTGATTACATAATTAATAGGATCATTAATTTGTATGAAATAAATTAGATTAATACGAAACCATTGCTCTGATACCATTTGTAGGGAAAAATAATCTCCGAGGCATGCATGTTTTAAAAAATTGATAACAATTATCAAAGCAGGAATTTAAAGATTACATACTAATCTATCTAACATGCATCAATATCATATCTTTGCCTTGTATATAGGATCGATTGATCCAAAATATATATAAATAAAACTATCAAGATCATGTCTTGATTTTCAAGGCAAGAAGTCATACTTCTTATCTTGAAGCATGCCTTAAGATCTAGGGATCATATCACTTACCTTAAAGGCAATTGGTAAATCCTTTTATGCTCTGCAGCCGTTCAATCGTCCGGCCTCTAGTATCGTCCACGCGAAGCCCTGAATGATCAGATTCCAGAGTGCTAGCTCACGGAAAATGACTTTGCTGATCTTGAATCCTTTCACTTGAATTCTTCTTCTAGGATCCTCCATACTTCCGTTAGCACCAGAATCACCAGGATTTTATTAATTCTTTAGAAAATCAATTCATGACATATCGTGTGTTGTTTTTCTCTTCTTCTGTGTAATCTAGTGAGGGATGTCCTCTATTTATAGTCTATTTTTAGCCAGCACATTAAATTCTAACATTTAGAATTTCGCCGCTTGGCAAAACCAAAGAGATGCCGAACCGTAGCTCTTAGTTAATTCCGACGTTCGGTAAAAAACCAAAGAGTCGTCGAACCGTAGCGCTTGGTTAATTCCGACGTTCGGTAAAAACCAAAGAGTCATCGAACCGCAGCGCTTGGTTAATACAAAGAGGCACATTTATTCCATATAAATTCTAACACTTTAGAATTCTGACGGAATTGTTTGGAGAAGATTAATGCAAGACATCAAATTCTATATGTGAATTTAATCTCTCAAACTTATGCGAGAGGTTTGGGTTTAGTTTTTGGTTTAAGCTAATCTGAATTTATTGGACTGAACCCATATAGATCATGGTCCTAGCCCAAATCAAATTTGGCTAGTCCTGAATCTATTTAAATCCAAGTCAAGTCTAATTTTAAATCAATATTTAAAATTGACTAGTCCTTCTAATAGACTTAAACCAAATTGAATCTTATTCAATTGTACTTAACCCAATTGAGATAATTCAATCAATCAAATTGATTAATTAAATCATATACGATTCTCAATCGTTGATCAGCAAACAGATCATCCTACAAAACTTCTATGCGTGTGACTCTCTAGGTTCGAACCTAAGCCGGTAGCATAGAAACAACTTTCTATACTAATCGATGTGCCCATCTAGCAATGGAACCCGACGTCCGGATAGGTCGAAGAGTTGCCGAGCAAACTCCAAGAACCCTAAGAAACAGTTACCGTATAATTCATCCTCTTGACCACAAATGCTAAGGATGGCTTAAGAGCCTGTCAACTCTAAATAGCAAATCCATAAAGTGATTTCAATTTTAGTGATCATGTGACTTTCACATGAAGTGCCTTGGCCAAGGTCTTGCTAAATTGAAACACAAGCATTTCTCCTTTTAACGGGATAGGTCAAATTTCCATCTTGATCCACAACTGACTACCACAAGTACTTGACTGCACCCAGTAACCTTTCATAGCTAGATTAGAAATCCAGGTGGTCCGGCACCTAAGTACAATGAGTTGCTTGTAAGCCACTGGTTGTGATCTTCAGGTCTGAAGGATACTTATACCTATATCTTCTCGGATTAACTCTTGACAGTAGAGTATCCAAAAATGAGTTACGTTCAGGTGAAATGTACTCCTACACTTTCACCTGTATGTCATACCAGTGTCTCTACACTCCTTGGTTAAGAGGACAACCAACAAATATGATATACAACGTCCTATAATTGATAGTACTATGGCCCTGTCATAGTATATCATATGGCCGCGAACCTTTTTGAGGACCTTCAAAGATAAATCCTCCTTTATCGTGAAGGAAGATCCTGAGGGCTTCATTACAATCAGGAGTATTAAGAAGATGTTCTTGTAATGAATAAACTGCCAAATAACTTTTATTAATATATCAATTTATATACAATTTACATTAGCACAATCATCAAATGATTGGCTTTAGGATACAATTCCCAACATCAACAACCAGCCGGGTCGGACTATGACACCCGCCCTCCTCTTACTCAGCGAATTATGGAGGAACCCATTCCAAGGAGGTTCGTTTCCCTCAACTAGACCCTTATGATGGCACTACTGATCCCTTGAATCACCTGGAAAGCTACAAGGCTATTATGCAAGTCTAAGGAGCAACTGATGCCTCCTGTGTATCGCCTTCCCAGCCACTCTCCGAAAGGCCTCCCGTGCTTGGTATTTTCGTTTGCTTTCATGCAGTATTGATTCCTTTCGACAATTAGAAAGATCTTTCCTAGCTCATTTTGATGCTTGTTAGAAGATTCCTCGAGTGGCGGACAGCTTATTCTCTGTGCAGCAGAGGGAGGGGAGTCCCTGAAAGACTTTATAACCCGATTCAAGGTGGCGGCTCTGGAAGCCCATCATCTTGACGATGCTGTGGCTACTCTGGCCTTGAAGCGGGGGCTCCGTCCCTCCCGCTTCACTTATTTTCTAGATAAGAGACCTCCTTGTTCTTATGCTGATCTCCTAAGTCGTGCACAGAAATACATCCACGCCGATGAGGCTGATTCATCTCGGAGGGGTGCTGAAGGAAGGACTGGTAAGAGGCCGGCCCGCCCGGAGTCGAGCGGGCCTCCTCCCAAGAAGTCCGAACCCTTGCCGCTCGGCTGACCGCCGCAAGAGCCTCACCCCCAGAGAAGATCATCTTACACCCCTCCTTGCACCCCGAGCTTATATCCTTATGGAAATTGAAAACGAGCCTTATCTGCGGTGTCCACCTCCGCTGAAGAAAGGCGCAGCGCGTGATAGAAGCCGCTATTGCCGTTTCCATAGAGATTACGGCACGACACTGAGGAGTGTCGTAATCTGAAGCAGGCCATTGAGGAGCTCATCCAAAGGGGATATCTTAGGGCAGCACATTCAGAAGAAGGAGGCTCCGCCTGTACTAGCTTTGATGGGACCCCTCCGGCTCAGGCCAGATAATGCCCCAACGGAGCGATTACCCGGAGGAGCATCATCTTCGAAGAGGCCAAGAGGGGAGGGGAACTAGAAAATGTAATCCCTTTTAAGGGAGATATAGCGGGGGGTAGCATTGTAAAAGATGATAGCGTCGTTGTTTCTATGACGGTCGCTAAGCACATGTAAGGAGGATCTTAATTGATAGAAGCTCCGCCAACGTACTTACTTATGATGCATTTCTTCGAATGGAGTTATCTCCTGACTCACTTCGACCTATGGCTGCTCCTCTAGTCGGCTTCACAGGAGATTCTATACGAGTGGAGGGCGAGATTACCCTACCTGCGACGGCGGGTCACCGCCGTGCTAGAGCACGGTGATGCTGGATTTCCTGGTGGTCCGAGTACCCCTGGCATACAATGCCATTCTTGGCCGGCCTGGATTGAATATGCTAGATGCAGTTATATCCACTAAACGTCTACTAGTGCAATTCCCTACCAATCAAGGAATTGGCGAGCATGGGGAGGTGAACTTGGTTAGGCCTTGTTATCATCTAGCTCCCAGTCCTCAGGCGGTTACAATTCCCCCGGTCACCGAGTCATTCGATCTTAGGGAGACCGAGTGGAGGGAGAGCCGGCGGAGTGTTTGATATCTTACCCCCTAGAAGGTGACTCAACCAAGATCGTGCAAATCGGCGAACTCCTCTCCCCTGAAGCCCGGAGTCAGCTCCTAGCCTTCTTGCGGGCGAATGCGGATATCTTCGCTTAGAAAGTGACAGATATGGTCGGAATCCCCCGGAAGTGAACTCACTTTTTCCGCCAGAAAAAAAGGAGTTTTGGTGGAGAGCCATAGACGAAGAAGTGGATAAATTACTTATGGTCATATTCGAGAGGCACAATATCCTGATTGGCTAGCCAATGTGGTTATGGTCCGGAAAGCCAGTGGAGGGTGGAGAATCTGCATTGACTATACTGATCTCAACAAGGCCTGTCCCAAGGACAGTTTTTCGTTGCCATGGATCGACCAGCTAGTAGATTCTACTCCGGCTATGAACTTCTTAGCTTCATGGACGCCTTCTCGGGGTACAACCAAATAAAAATGAACCCTTCGGATGAAGAGCATACTTCTTTTATTACTGAGAAGGGCATCTATTGTTACAAAGTAATGCCCTTTAGATTGAAGAATGCGGGAGCTACCTATCAAAGGCTGATGAATAAAGTTTTCAAAGATCAGCTCGGCCGCAATATGGAAGTGTATGTAGATGATATGCTGACGAAGAGCACCTATGCTACCAGCCATATTGCTGACCTGCAGGAGACCTTCCATAACCTCGGCTCCATAGAATAAAGCTTAACCCGCGCAAATGTGCATTTGGGGTTACCGCAGGGAAATTCTTGGGTTTTCTGGTAACCCGCGGGGAATTGAAGCAAACCCAAGAAGATTCAGGCCATCCTTGATATGAGGCGGCCAGCCTGTAAGAAGGAGGTACAGCAACTTACCGGGAGAATAGCAGCGTTGAGCCGATTTTTGTCAAGATCAGCGGAGAGGTGCTTGCCTTTCTTTAAAGTCTACGCAAAGTGGACGGTTTTGAATGGACAGAAGACTGTCAGCGGGCTTTTGAAGAGCTTAAGGAATTCTTATCCATGCCGCCCCTATTATCTAAACCAGAAGAAGGAGAGAAGCTCTTCCTTTACCTCGCGGCTTCTTCAGAAGCCGTCAGCTCCGTTCTGGTGCGTATTGATGACCATGCCATCCAGAAACCTATGTATTATACGAGTAAAGTACTTCATGGCGCGAAGGAAAGGTATTCCAAAATAGAGAAGGTCATCTTTGCCTTGGTTATCTCCGCCCGGTGACTCAGGCCATACTTCCTGGCCCATCCTATAATTGTGCTCACCGACCAGCCTCTCAGAGCCATTTTGTCCCATCCTGATACTTCTGGCCGATTAGCTAAGTGGGCCATTAAGCTAGGGAGTTTGACCTATCCTTTCAGCCCCGAGCAGCTTTGAAATCCCAAGTCCTAGCTGACTTCCTAGTGGAATGCACTTGGTCTAAAAAGCATCAAGAAAATTCCCCTCAAATTCTTTTAGATGTTAGCGAGGAGAATGATGAAGCATGGATCCTTCATGTCGATGGGGCCTCTAACTCCCAGGGGAGCGGGGCTGGTCTCATTCTTGCCAGTCCAGAGGGCGTGGTGTTGGAGTACGCCCTCCATTTTCTCTTTGAAGCTACCAATAATCAAGCTGAATATGAAGCCTTGTTGGCCGGAATTAAACTGGCGCATGGAATGGGAATCAGGCGCCTCCGAACTTTCACCGACTCGAAGCTTATCTCTGCCCAAGTAGCTGGGGAGTACGAGGCTCGAGACCCTGTCATGTCCCGTATCTAAGCAAGGTTAATCTATTAATCCCCTTGCTGGATCACTTCACCATCAGTTACATCCCTAGAGGAGAGAATGCTAGGGCTGATATGTTGGCCCGACTTGCTACATCAGCAGATAGTGCCATGGGCAAAGCTTATATTGAGTATCTGGAGATACTTGGCATTGAAGCCGTGGAAGAAATCTGCCAGTCGTACAAGAAGAAACGTGGATGGACGCCTATATCCAATATTTGAGAGATGGCGCCCTCCCAGCCGATCACGAGGAAGCCAAGCTGCTTAAACGGAGGGCCTCTAAGTTTGTATTGCTAGACGGCCAGCTCTACAGGAAATCCTTTTCCCAGCCTCTTCTCAAATGCATCGGCCCAGCAGACGCGAATTATATTCTTAGAGAAATTCATGAAGGCATATGCGGAATCATTCGGAAGACAGATCTCTGGCACGTAAAGCTCTCCGGTAGGGGTACTATTGGCTGACCATGCAAGGAGAGCAACTGAACTAGTAAGAAGATGTGACCAATGTCAGCGGTACGCTTGTATTCAGCGATAGCCGGCTTCCCAGTTGAGTCCTCTTTTTGCTCCATGGCCCTTCGCTCAGTGGGGCATGGACATTCTCGGCCCTTTTCCTCCGGCATCAGGATAGCGAAAATTCTTGCTTGTCACCATTGATTATTTCACTAAGTGGGTTGAGGTTGAGGCGCTCGCCAAGATCACTGAGGCCAAGGTCAAGGCCTTTCTCTGAAATCCATCATTTGTCGATTCGGCATACCTCATACTCTTGTCACCGACAATGGCCGACAATTCGACAACGTTGCCTTCAGAACTTTTTGTGCCAATCTTGGCATCACTCATCGATTCACCTCTGTAGGCCACCCGTAGTCTAATGGAGAGGCCGAGGTCATGAATCGTACGATATTATGAGGATTGAGAACCAGGCTAGATGCATCTAAAGGTAGATGGGTGGAAGAACTCCCGAGTGTACTTTAGGCATACCACACAACTCCCAGGACGCCAACAGGAGAGATGCCTTTCAGCCTGGTCTTCGGTTCCGAAGCTGTCATTCCAGTCAAGATCGGCCATCCGAGTATTCGAGTGGAGTCATACGACGAAGCTGACAACCTCCCTAATTTAAGAGCCAGTCTCGACCTCATTGATGAAGCAAGGGACCGGGCTCAAGTTAAAATGGCGGCCTATCGGCAGCGGATAGCGAGATATTATAATACTCGCGTCTGCCCAAAAGGCTTCCATCAAGGAGACTTGGTCCTTAGAAGAGCCGAAATATCCAAACCAGCAGAAGGGGGCAAATTGTCCCCGAATTGGGAAGGGCCCTACCGAGTCGCAGAAGTCCTTCACCGTGGAGCCTACCAACTTGAAGATTTAAACGGACGACCGATCCCTCGAACCTGGAAAGCAGATAATCTTCGGCAATATCATCAGTAATGTAGTGAGTGTATTTATTCAATAAATCAATAAATGTACACGTTTGGAGATTTTCTGTGTAGTTCTTGAAAGGACCTCGGCGGCCCCACGGTCCTAAGGACACCCCCAGGTTAGTATCATTTACCCCTGAGGTGGTTCAAGTCCTGATTTAAGCGGCCTCGAGTCGAACTCCCGGGCCGGTATCCGACTACCCCGAGGCAGTTCTTGAAAGGACCTCGGCGGCCCCACGGTCCTAAGGACACCCCCAGTTGGTATCATTTACCCCTGAGGCGGTTCAAGTCCTGGATTTAGGCGGCCTCAGTCGAACTCCGGGCTGGTATCCGACTATCCCCGCGGCAGTTCTTGAAAGGACCTCGATGGCCCACGGTCCTAAGGACACCCCCAGGTTAGTATCATTTACCCCTGAGGTGGTTCAAGTCCTGGATTTAGGTGGCCTCGAGTCGAACTCCCGGGCCGGTATCGACTACCCCCGAGGCAGTTCTTGAAAGGACCTCGGTGGCCCCACGGTCCAAGGACACCCCCAGGTTGGTATCATTTACGCCTGAGGGGTTCAAGTCCTAGATTTAGGCGGCCTCGAGTCGAACTCCCGGGCCGGTATCCGACTACCCCCGAGGCAGTTCTTGAAAGGACCTCGACGGCCCCACAGTCCTTAGGACACCCCCAGGTTGGTATCATTTACCCCTGAGGCGGTTCTAGTCTTGGATTTAGGCGGCCTCGAGTCGAACTCCCGGGCCGGTACCCGATTACCCCTGAGGCAGTTCTTGAAAGCACCTCGGCGGCTTTACGGTCCTAAGGACACCCCAGGTTGGTATCATTTACCCCGAGGCGGTTCAAGTCCAGGATCTAAAGCGGGCTCAGGTTAGATTCCTAAAGCTAAACAACCTTACACCTTAGGCTACCCTCATTGTCAAATCATGGGACCTACGTTCCAAGATAAGGTGCCTATGAAACGACCCTGAAATTCGAACCCAATGTCGATGTACGGGGTAAGCCTTAAGAGGCCGGGGGAATCATGAATCCCCTCCCTTCTTCTGTGCAATAATTAAAATTCGATGGGCGATCGATTGAGATATCAAACAAACGAAAGGGAAAAATTGACATTCATTCATTAAAAAGTCAAACCACCATAAAACCATATAAAATATCATTTATAAGCCAACATTAACCAGCCTACAAAAGAAGTCCACTAAAGACAAAATCAAAGACGGAAAAAGAATCAAATTTGGCCGCACTCCTACTGATTTCCGGAGCGCCCATCTCTGCAGTCGGCCCGACGGTCGGCTCTTCAATCGCAATTGGTTCAGTGGCGGGGTCCTCAACTGTCGTCGGTCTATCGGCCGCATCTTCGACCTCAGCTTTAGAGGTTTCTTCATCGTTTGTAGGTTGGAAGCACTCGAGGTTTTTTAGCTTGAAGTGCCGAGATAACCTCCTTTTGCACCTTTCAAAACCCTGGACGAAGGCATCCATGACGGCCTCGCGAAACTCCAAGCAAAGTCTGGGGAATTCTTATATTCTTTGATGGCCTCCTGAGCCTGAGCTTCGGCCACGGCCACCCTCTCTTGAGCCTTCATCTCTGCCATCGCCATTCTATCCAAAGCTTCTTTTGTCTCCTTCTTGGCCAGGACCAGTTTCTCTGCAGCATCGCGGGCCGTGGCCTCTGCATTGTCGGCCTGGTTCTCAGTGTGTTCTAGCTTGAGAACGGTCTCTTTCAATTTCTCCTCAGTTGGCAACAGCCTTGCCCTGACTTTAGACAGTTTAGCGTCCAGGGTCTGCAACTCCTTCTCGGCCCTCTCCCGCCATGCATGATTATCTTCCTGGGCAGCCTGAAGGTCATTTAATGCCTTCAATTCCTGGGCTTTTGCTTCCAACAGTTCCTTGTTCAAGCCCTCATTACGGGACTTGGCATTGATCAGATCCTCTCGAAGCACAAAAAGGCCGTTGGACATCTGCACTAAACAGTTGATGGACATAAGAATTCTGTACTTATAAAAAAGAGAAAAAGAGGAAGACCGTGACCCTACCTGGAGCGCGGCTGTAAACATTGTATCGAAGGACTCCTCCAATGGCAAGCCCCTCATTTTGGCCTGAAATTTGGGCAGGATAGCAAGTTTGAGAATCGTTTCTGACAAACGGTCTTATATGAAGCACCTCGGCTAGGCACCCATGCGGATTGGGACGGACTCCTTGAGACGTCCGAGGGAGCAGAGGCACCTGCCCCTTTTGGCGATTGCGGGCCCGGCGGGGAAGTCTCGACGAGCTCTTTACTCCTGGATGGCCCCCCAGTATCTCTGGCGGGAGAGGAGACGACGACCGGTGACTTGCCTGGGGAGGACCCCTGATCGGTATCCCAGCAGGAGGGTTTCCCTCTCCCTCGCCCTCCTCCACTAGTATTGCCTCGGGGAGAGCCGCGGGGGTTGGGTCGGGCGACCCGGCTCTCTTCGACAGGGCCTCTTAGGCCCAGCCCCCGTGGCGCCATGGGCGCTTCCTTCTCTTCTGGAGGCCCATTATTATCGAATCTTGGGAAAATTTTTGCTGCAGAGCAGGAAATCCAAGATTAATTAAAAAAGTGCCCAAGGTATGCCAAATGTGAGAAGAAAGTGTATACTAAAACGCATACTCACACGTATATTTAGATACAAAGCATCCAAGTGAAAAAGAAAGAGAAGAAATAATAATAATAATAATAATAATAATAACTCTTTAAGGCTCATCGGGCGCTGTGGGCAGTGACACCAGCATGAATATGATCCCTCGGAGGTTATCCTCCGATAACAGTTCCTTACTAGGAGGAACGATGGTGGACACCAAAACTTTAAATAGTTCCTATCTCTCTCTTTAATGTTTGAGTTCTGATTAGAACTAGTATCAGGAACGCCCCAGTTTGTGTCCACCCCTCTAGATGTGCATAAAAGAACCGGGACTTCCACCCTTTGATCTTGGAAGGGAGATTAAGCCTAAGGACTCTCTTAGGCCTAGACAAAACTCCACCACCCATCCCTTATAGGATTTCGGATCATGTACAAAGCCCTAAACAAGGATAGCCGGGCATAAGCCCCATGGAAATGACAAAGTACCAAAAATGAAAAGATGATGCAGATGGAATTAGGGGTAAGCTGTGAAGGAGTAAGGCGGTATTATTCAACAAATTTACCAAAAAGGGATGCAAAGGCAGCCGTAGACCACACTTAAAAAATTCTTCATACAACGCCACCTTCCCCGGTTGCATAGAGGTAACCCTATCTTCGGGGAGGGCGGTAGAAAGTCAAATGTTATTTGGAACCCCGAACCAAGCCCTAAGATTCCTAAGGTCTTGAGAGGTTGTGACTGAGGCAATCTCCATTGGACCGGCTGATTTGGGGGTAACTACCAGAAATGCTACCTCATGACTAGTGGATGAAGAAGAAACCGTAGGGGATCGGGGTGACGATCTGGACAGTGGTCGTGAGGCTGGTTGATCTCCGCGGATGATCACACCTTCGAGAGCCTGGCGACGCGCCTGAGTGATCTCTTCATGGGAGGGTTCGATCATCGGACCTTTGCCTTTCCTATCTTGGTTGGGATCCATGGGGAAGAAGAAGAGAGAGAGGAGTAGGCTAACCTGAACTCGGAGAAGTGAAGACGCAGAAGGAGCAACGAAAATAAAAAGTAGAAAGGCCGAAAGGACGAGCCCTTTTCAATATATTTTGAATATAACACCTCGAGCTCCACAAAGCCACACGGCGATGCCTGAGTGGGACTGGGCAGCTGAAAAGACGCTATCCTCATAGGGATATGCACCCTCCTTTTTGAAACGTCACCTCTCAGATATAAAAATTAAATTGAAACTTTTCTGCCCCTCCCCTTTGGCAAGTGTTGTGCGCCTAAGCACAAGGGTAGGGGCGAGGGGGCATATGATGTGGTCAGTCAACAGAGAGTAGGTTGAAGTACTGGGTGGCCCTCCAGTCTTGGGCGGCCCCTAGCCCTGAGCGGCCCTCCAGTCTTGAGCGGCCCTCAAGTCTGGGCGGCCCCCAGCCCTAGGCGGCCCCAAGCTCTGGGCCCCTAGCCCTGGGGGCCCTCAGTCTGGGCGGCCCCCAGCCTGGCAAAGCTCTGGGCGGCCCCTAGCCCTGGGCGGCCCCAAGCTCTGGCGGCCCCTAGCCTGGGCGGCCCCCCGGCCCCCAAGCTCTGGGCGGCCCCTAGCCCTGGGCGGCCCTCCAGTCTGGGCGGCCCCCAAGCTCTGGGGGCCCCCAGCCCTAGGCGGCCCCCAAGCTCTGGGCGGCCCCTAGCCCTGGGCGGCCCTTCGGTCTTGGGCGGCCCCCAAGCTCTGGACGGCCCCCAGCCCTAGGAGGCCCCCAAGCTCTGGGTAGCCCCTAGGCCTGGGCGGCCCGTAGCCCTGGGCGGCCCTCCAGCCTTGGGCGGCCCCCAAGCTCTGTGTGGCCCTAGCCCTAGGCGGCCCCCGAGCTCTGGGTGCCCTCCAGCCCTAGGCGGCCTCAAGCTCTGGGCGGCCCCCCCATCCCTGGGCGGCCCTCCAGGCTTGGATGGCCTCTGAGCCCTAGGCGGCCCTCGGCCCTCCTAAAAAGACCCTCATGGCTATACACCCAGAGCTCTTAAAGCTGCTTTCATATCAGAAGCACTTAATACGATAAATTGTCGTGTCCAGAACAAAGCTCGAAAATCGTCAAACATCACGACGCTTTAAATGACTTGAATAAGACAAGCGCTAGAAAGTCACCATTCATCGAAAAACTCAAGTAAAGGAGACACTGATCACCTGTTTAGAGCCAGATAACTTTTCACAAACTCTGACATTCCCTTGGGAAGATCAAAATCCATCATGAAGATTCCTAGCTTTTGGAGCAAGTTCTTTAACACCTCTGATGTTAGTCATCGAAGAACGACCACGTGGCACACTTTCATCAGTGGCTAAGCTTTTTACTTATGCACTAACTTTACCCAGAAAAGAAAGAAAATAAAAAAGAAAAATGACTCGATGCTGACGGCATCATGACAAAGAAAAGAAAAGAATATTTTTAGGATTCAATGGACATAAGAAGGGGGGATTCATCGAAAAGGGGGCCTTCTTCTTTCACTGGAGATCTAAAAACCAAAGTTTAAGGCTGTATACTTGATCAACAGCAAGGTTTCAAAAGGAACCCTATTCGTAAGGGGAATTGCGTGGTCTTTCTGGTGCTCAAGTATCAACACCATCCATTCACTTGGCGCCTATTGTCTTATTATTGAGAGGGATTCTATCACTGTTATCTATTGGTTTTGTCAGGACCCTACGACTGCTTGCCATTCAACCCCTTAATTATCGATATTCACTCTATCCCTTAGGGAGTTCATAGCGCCCTGATTCGGCATTTATAGGGAAGCCAACTTGACGGCCAATTGGATCGCCGCCAAGGTGGCCGACCACTCCGAATTTTGGCGCTGAAAGAAGGGAGATCCATGCCCTCCTGTTCTGACCCAAATTTTGTATTCTGATATATCGGGCTCGACTTACCCTAAATTGGTATGATCACCCGTATGTACCAAAAAAAATCATCCAATCTATCACACTAATTTTAAAAAAAAATCAATTTTTTACTATATATAATTCATGCGGGTAAAATCGTCATCATATCAATTGACAAACGTGGCAGGCAGCGGGATCCATCTTTGGGCTTGACTTGTTAACCGCTGCGTTCAGAAGCAGTCCACTCCTCGTTGTAGAAAAGGATGACTGCACCAATTGCGGGCTCCGTACCTCGGTAGAATCGAGCCATATCTTAACTTCGGCAAGGCCGAGCCATCTTCAAACCACGGCAGGGCCGAGTTATCTCCGAATCTCGGCAGGGCCGAGCCACCTCCAAACCTTGGCAGTGTGAGCCTTCTTCATACATCTTTATAGTCGGCATGACCAAGCCCCAGCTCCTCAAGATCAACATCACCCTTACTGGATTATATCGAACGTTTCAAAGGACAAATTGCACCAATCGCCAAGATCTTGAAGTAAACCTTTCTAGACGGAGGTAGAGGCCAGATACAACACCCCCTCTATGATCAACGAAATTTTAGCCTTATCGGCCGCTAACTTCCTAAAATGCACTCGAAAAATCAAATAACAACTTACCATCTTGGCAACGCTCAAATATTAAGCCCCAAGGCCCCTCAAGTATGATCTAAGGCTCTCAAGTTCCCAGAAACCTTAGTAGATGCCATTGCATTTCAGAGACTTTTCTGGGGCGTCCTTCTTTAACAACTTTCTTCTCTCATCTGCTTGCTTGGAGTTTTCACTGTTTTGGGCGTCAGAGGGTCTTTCGTAGGGACAACTCACCACGATCTCTATGCTAGAACTATTTTGCAGGTCCATAAGGACAGAAAAAAGCTACTTAGATCCAGACGTGCACAGCTCTTAAGCCGAAGAATAAAAATTTACCGCAACAATAATATATAATTATATATGTGTACATAATTAATTTTTACTAGCTATATGTAAAAAATATCTTTTTATTACTGAACATAATAAATATAAATGGATGCAGAGTTATTATGGATCGAATGTCAGATGACTGGCTTGTACCAATCGAATTCGATTGAAGGGCATATATCAATTAGCTATATTTAAACATGTTATAAATTTGTTCAAGAAACTAAAATTTAACCCTATTTAGCTATTTGAATCAGAGCAAAAAGAAGGCTCAAGAGGACTCACTGAGTGACCCAGCAAGATCCGAGCCCACGTCTCAAATCCAAATTTTCTATTTAATTGATTAAAAAAATAACTAAAATCCAAAACGGGCTCATTGAATGTTTATAAAATTAGACGTGAGTTGAGTCCATGCTTGCATGCAATATTTAGATAGAGTGAGGGATGTTCAAGAACAATTTGCCTTCTCAGCAGGGGTTTCGAGTGAGGCTGAGACTAGTACATGCCAAATGCCTACGCATGTCCTAGTACCTCATGTGGCTCCCCAAGCGTTGGTACCAGAATTAGCAATGATATCGGAACCACAGGGTATGAAACACGAGGAGGCAGTGGGCAGAATTCGGCATGCTATCCAGGACACTATCGATGGGATTCCGATGGCGGAGGAACCTACTGATGGGAACACTGTCGATATGTCGGAAAGGGGCATAGCAGCGGCCCTTTCTCCTTCTTTGGAGCCATGACCAGGTTTCTAATCTGAAATACTTGGGGCACTGAAAAACCTGCGTTCTGGGCAACTTTTGCCAGGCTGGTCAATCAACACCACCCTGATATTTGTATTCTGCTGAAAACCCATCTATCGGGGAGAAGCCTAGATCGGACAAGATGTCATCTTCATTCCATATGGAGAACATATGCTATCGAGTCCAGGGGCTATTAGGAGGTATCCTGATTTTGTGGAGGCGAGGCCCGGTGTGGGTTGATGCATTCCACCATTGCAAGT
>UESW01001651.1:359162-383164 GCA_900491605.1 Calamus simplicifolius
ATTATGCTTCAAACCATTAACATAAAGTACATTTCAATATATGGATGGAGTTATGCGAACTTTACCAAGGCCCAAGATTTGACCTTTACCGTTATCGCCAAATGTCACAACTCCACCTACATTTTCTTCTAGGGTGATGAATTCCTCTTTGTCACCCGTCATATGTCTTGAGCAGCCGCTATCAAGATACCACTTCTTGTTTGATCTTTTGGCCACAAGACATTCCTGCAATATCATCAAACTTTATGTTAGGTACCCAAGCTTTCTTGGGTCCTTCATGGTTAGTAGCAATAAAAATTGTTCCTTTCGGAACCCATATTTTCTTAGCTTTAATATTTAATTTCTTGTTGTTTTAATGTTTTACATTCAAAGGATTGTCCTTTTTCATTACATTTAAAACAAGTTATATTACCTTGGTTGGCTTTTACAAAAATATTCTTTAGTGATTTCTGTTTTCTTAATGTGTTATATCCTAGCCCAGCTTTGTCAAAAACAGCTTTTTGACTATCTAGGATCATGTTAATTTAGTTGAGCTTAAAGTAAATTTCTCAACAATGTCCTTATATTTTTTAACATCTTTCTTAAGAGAGTCAATTTCTTTAGCTTGCTGTTCTTTATCTAAAGCTAAAGTTCCTATTGATCTTTTAAATCTTTAGTTGAGTTTTTAGTTTCAGATTTTAATAATCTTTTTCTTGATTAAATTATCTCTTTCTTTCCTAAGTTCTTCTTTTCATTAGTTAAGTTTTTAACTTCTAAAGCTAATTCATTTTTACTTTTAGCTAAACTAACGTTATCATTTTTCACAGATTTAAATTTCTTTTTCAACAATTTAAAATCTATCATAAGTTCATTAAAAGCTCAAACATTTCATCAAATGTAAAATCATCATTTGAGGTTTCGGAACTTACCTCGTCATCGTCGTCGTTCCATGAAGCAAATATTGGCAACTTCCTTTTGTTCTTCTTCTTCGGAAGAAGATTCATCAGACCATGTTGCCATATGCCTTCTTCTTTTTCTTGAAGGTCTTTTTCAATTGTGGACAATCATATCGATAATGCCCCGGTTTCTTACACTCATAACAGATCAAGGGGTCTTTCTCTTTGTCCTTGTCCTTATCTTTCTTTTCCTTTTCCTTTTCTCCTTCCATTTTATTTCCAAATTTCTTTTTGGAAGGGTTTCTTTTTCCTCAAAAATCTTCTGAACTTCTTGGCCAAGAGAGCAGTTTCATCATTATCTTCATCACTATCATCACTGCTGCTCTCTTCCACATCTTTTGCAGCCTTTAGAGCAATGGTTTTCTTCTTTTTGTTTCCTCCTCAATATGCTGCCTCATTGTCAATTCGTGGGTCATGAGAGATCCTAGAAGCTCCTCTAAGGGTAGTGCATTGAGGTCTTTGGCTTCTTGGATTGCTGTGACTTTTGCTTCCCACGATCTTGGCAATGACCTGAGTATTTTGCGAACAAGATCAGCATTAGTATAAACTTTTCCTAAACTTTTCAAACCATTCACAATATCGGTGAATCTAGTGAACATGCATGTGATGGTTTCAGTTTGTTCCATTGTGAACAATTCATATTTATGAACCAAAATATTTATCTTTGATTCTTTTACTTGGTTTGTTCCTTCATGTGTAACTTCCAACCTATCCCATATTTCTTTAGCGGAATTACAAGTAGAGATGCGGTTGAATTCATTTGAATCTAAGGAACAATATAAGATATTAATGGCTTTGGCATTAAGTTGAGCCATTCTCCTATCATTATCATTCCAATCCCTTTCGGGCTTTGGAACAATAGTGCCATCAATAAGGTGTGTGGGTGTACTAGGTCCATTTAATATAACACCCCAAAGCTCATAATCAGAAGCTTGAATGAATATCCTCATTCTAGCTTTCCAATAAGAATAGTTTGAGCCATTAAAAAGTGGAGGTCTATTCGTAGAATGACCTTCAGCAAAACTAGAACCACTTTGTGTTGCCATAATGACCTTTAGCTCTTGATCGTGAGATCAAACTCTAAATGAGCACTATGCTCTGATACCAATTGTTGGCCCAGATGGCAACCCAAGAGGGGGGGGTGAATTGGGTTCTTAAAAAATTTAAGACTTTTAAACAATTTAAATTGAGATGTGCAAGTGAGATTAACTAATAAGCAAAGCACAAACACAAGTATATGAGAGATAGAGAAGAGACAATTAACACGGCAAACACAAGATATTTTTATAGTGGTTCGGTGCATCCAACACCTACGTCCACTCCCAAGATCACTTGGGTCCACACTATAATCTCTCTAGATTACAGCCGAGTTGTTTTACAAGTCACAACTCAAACTTGTTGTTTTTCCGGGATCACAACGAACCCAGCCGATTTTACACGGGCTCACCGGCACCAAACCCAAACACAAGCTATACCTAGCTTGTACCGAGGTTTAACAACCTCCTCTAGTTTAATCCCTCAGATTAAACTAGACACAAACAAATAAAATGAGTTTAATTACAAGCAGCTCCTTTTTGAGCAGATATTTCAAAATAAAAAGAGTTTAGAAAAGCCTGATATTTAGAGCTTGAGAGCTGGCTTGGCTTCTTTGGTTTCCTTCCTTCAACTCCTCTTGATGTTGAATCAGGCCTCAGCACCGATTCTTCACAGATTTGAGCTTTGGAGTTGGGTTGAAGCTTTTTTCCCTTTTCTTGAATGTGGAAGATCTTTGATTTGCTCTTGAAAGCGTTGGGATCTCCTCTTGAATCTTTTGTAGAAGTAGCTCTGGAGTGCACGAATCTCACTCTTGGATTTCACTCCTTTTGAATCTCTCTTCTTGAGCTAAAAGATTTTTCCAATAATGCTCTGTTTTTCCCTCTTTTCAAAGATATTCTTTTCTCTTTTTGATTTTCTCTTCTTTTTTTGATTTGAATGGCTCCTCTATTTATAGATCTGAAAAATATAGCCGTTAGACAAGGAAAAATAGCCGTTATTCAAAAATTACCGTTGGAGCTGATGTGTCAACTCAAAAATTACCGCCCAGATTCCGGGGAGTCGGCTCGAGTACTGTGCGAGTCGGCTCGAGCAATCGAATCCAGAACGCACCAAAAAGTGAGTTTTCAGGGGTCGACTCGTGAAAATCTGGGAGTCGACTCTTGACTTTCAGGGGTCGACTCGCGAAAAGCTGGGAGTCGACTCGAGAAGCACTCAAAAATGAGTCTTTCTGCCGTCTGAGTCGAGTCGGCTCGCACAGTCATGAGTCGGCTCGAGAAAGTTCAGGGGTCGACTCGGAAACTCTCGAGTCGGCTCGGGACTGATACAAAAATCAGAAAACATTCTGATTTGCTTTGAAAATCATCCCAACCAACTTTGAAATATAAATATGACTTAGATAATGTTGATTTAACAGTAATGCTCAATTTCAAAGCATTTTCATTAAGTCATTGATCTTTAAAAGATTGGTATAGAAAATCATTTTTGAATTCATAAGTATAGCTCACTGAAACATATATTCAATTGATTCAAGAAACTCATTACATTTTTAATAGTTCATAGTTTCCAATTTGAAATTGCTCATAGTAAGAATATTTCATTGATTGACTTAACATGTTCATAGCCTTTTAGAAAGTAAAGCAATGTCTTTTGGAAATCATCAAAATCAATAAGTTGGGGCAATTATGTTTCAATAATTTCTCAACAGTTTCGCAAAATCTGGAGCATGGGGTCTTCGTTTACGAAGACAGTTTGAAAGCGGGCTTCCGGTTTCCTCTTCATCCCTTGGTGAAGGAAATCATGACTCACTACAATATCTGTCCGGCGATGGTGGCCCCTAATAGTTGGCGGAGCATCATCGGGTTTATCTCAATGTGTCACCAGATTCGGATTGTCACCACTCTCCCCCTTTTCCGCGCCTGTTATCATCTGATACCTGGGAGGAAATCAGAGTGGCCCTACATCAGACCTCGGAGGTCCTTCAACGTGATTATGGATAAGCCGTCCTCTATAAAGGGATGGAAGAGTTGGTTCGTCATCGCCGAGGGCAACATCGGTTCCGACTTCCCTCGGAAATGGGGAAACTTTGTTAGGGATGTGGAAACGCATCCAGTTTTGTCAGGGCAGGAGGAGAGAGATTTGGATGTCCTTCGCAATGGCCAAGTGTTCTCGGCCAATGATCTGTTATCGAAGGGGGCCCTCTTCGCAGCCAGGCTTAGCCCCCTGGACCCTCAAGGTGAGTCCTCCCTTTTACTTTCTCCGCTGTGTGTTGCCCCGATGAATGTGTTTGGATTTAATCGCATATGTTCTGTTCTTACAGCCAAGAGGTCGAAATTGTTGAGCCTCATCAAGAGGAAGAGAGGCAAGCGCCCAGGGGAGAGCAGCGGCGTGGATAGTGGTAGGCCCGAGAAAAGGGCTCATACCTCCATAAGAAGCTCGCCGGACGCCGGAGCGGCCACGACAGGAGCGCCAGGGGCGAAGGAGGATCCAGGGAGGATAGCTTTGATCCCTTGTCCTCCCGTAGTGGAACTATCGGATAGTTCAGATGAGACTCCGTTGGCTCGTCCAGCCGCGTCCCCTGTGAAAGAGGAGCCGGCGACGGATTTGGCGGAAGTGGTCGTTTCAGGGGGCCTTCCGCCTCCGCGGGGTTACTACTGACTCCTGTGGGGGAGCATGGGAGAGAGGCCGCTGGTGGAGAGGTTCGGGAGGAGTCCGAGGGTAGCGATGCTGGACCACCCGCAGCGGGTCAAGAAGCAGGCCGGACAGAGGCCTCGGGGAGCCTGCGGAGGAGACGCAGGTGATTGCGACCGAAAAAGATGGGTCAGGAGAAGAAGCAAAGCAAGGTGAGAGTCCTGCGATGGGGACCCCTTCAAAAAGGATTTTGGGGAGGCTGGCGCTTGGGCTGGCCGAATTGTCTGAAGAAGCCCAAGCTAGGGCTCTGATAGAGGAGAGGCTGGGAGGTTGAAGGCCTCTCAGACGGAGGTCGCCCGGGTTGGTTCCTCGGGCGGAGATGGCCAGCCCAGTAGCTCGAACGCTGGTGTTAAGGAGGCATTTTTTGCCTTGATGAGGTCGGCCTTGTACCCAGGTGCGGATCCTTCGGCGGACAGGTTTGCGGATCTGGAGTTGGTCGATGCTGCATTTGGGCAACAGGGAGTGGCCAAAAGTATCCACCTTCTCCCCGATATCGACAATCCGACCCTCATGAAGATGACGCGGGCCTATGCCTCTCGGGTGAGTTACCACTCTTGGGCGGCGGATGCTTTCTGATTAACCTAATCGTGAATTTTTACTCATCTTTTGTCCCGCAGAGTGTCCTCCTTTCTCGGGCGATGTGCTGGCGTCTGAGTTTGGCGATGGGGGCCAGCATTCAGGCTAGGAGAGCCAGCGCCGAACTTCAATCGTGGGTAAAGGTGTCCGAGAAGTTCGAGGAGCTTCTGGCCATTAGCAACAGAAGTTTGGAGGGGATGAAGGCGGCATATCAGGCCGCACTAGCCGAAGCGTCTAAGCAAAATGCAAAGTGGAGGAGTTGCAGGGACTCCTGGCGAAGAATGACGACGCGTGCTTGGAGCTGACTAGAGTTAAGTCAAAACATTCCGAGGAGGTGACGGCAATGCGGCGGGAACACAATGAGAGTTTGGGTTGGCTGGGAAGGGAGGCTGCCGACGAGAGAAAGCGCCTGACCAGAATGCTCAACGAAATAGAGGAGAAACTGAAGCGGTGCGATGGCGAAATCGCCGATTTGAGGGTCGGCGCTAAATGACATGATGGGATGATAGCTCGGCTGAGCAACGAGCTATCCCAAGCCTGGGGTGAGGCCGAAGCCAAGCAGTCGAGGATTAATGCTCTCCAGGAGAGGGTTGAGTTGGTTGGAGCTGATAGAACAAGGGCCAGGGGTGAGGCCGAGGAGCTGACCAAAAGGTTGGCCAGACAAGAGGAGGAGGTACGATCTCATCCCCCTTTTTAGTTTCTTTTATTGGTCTCTTGTGATGCCGACTAATTTCAGTTTCGCAGATGGAAAAGTTAAGGTTGGAGAATCGGGCTTTCCAAGGTGAGCTCGCGTCTAGCCGCAGTAGGAGCTCAGAACTCGAAGCGCGGGTCGGCGAGTTCGAGGAGCAAACCGTTATTCTGCGGGCTCAAGCTGCGGAGGATGAGAGGCAAGTTGCCGAGGTTGAGGTGCAACTCGCCATACTCAAGGGGGAACAGGACATGATCGGCGCTGACGCCTTCCAACTCGGAGTGGAAGAGTGCAAAGACAGGATATCCAGCGAGTACCCGGAATGTGATCTCTCTTTTCTCGATACTGAAGTTCCTGATGCCGGTGAGTCCAAAGGAGAAGAGGAGGATGAGTACGTCAATGCCTTCGATACCGATCCTGGTGCCCCCGGGTCCCAGCGAGGCCGCAGCTTCTGAAGGATGATCGCAGACTGCCGCTGAGGGGGCGAAGGTATTAGAGAAAGGTGAATCTAGTCACACCTCTGCAGACGTAACCGAGGGTTCCTCCAAAACTGATGTGGTTCCCGGTCTTTAAGAGCCACCCCTGTGTTTCGCTTTCTGAAAATCTGCTTGATGTCTTTCAATAAATGAACTCTCTATTTCTATTTGAGTGTTTTTCCTTGGACGGCCCTTTGCTTCAAATCTCGCCTCGATCGCGAGCGACTTATGGCTTGTTGACGCTCTTTGGTCATCTTTATTTCGGGATCGAGGGAACGCATTGGCCCGAGGCGGGGCGATAGCCTTGACTAGCGAACCGAAAGACGGTCTGACCCGGTTCACGTTCGTTCGATACAACAAATTAATAAAAATTTGAGGAACGAAGTTGGTCGATTGAGGCCGACTGGTAGGGTAGGTCGGCTAGGACCGATAGATGAAATAAGTCAGCTAGGGCCGATAGATGAAATAAGTTGGGTAGAGCCGATAGACGAAATAAGTCAGCTAGGGCCGACGGTGAGATAGGTCGGCTAGGGCCGACGATGAAGTAGGTCGGCTAGGGCCAACGACAAAGTAGGTCGGCTGGGCCAACGAGCGAGATAGGTCGGTTAGGACCGATGATGAAGTAGGTCGGCTAGGGCCGACGACAAAGTAGGTCGGCTAGGGCCGACGACAAGATAGGTCGGCTAGGGCCGATGATAAAGTAGGTCGGCTAGGGCCGACGCATGAGGGTGGTTACCGAAGTATTCTTCATTTCCTTTTGCCACTTCCTTTTTTGGTCAATGAAAGAATGGTTTGCGTAGCCTTCGCGCTCATTTTTGTTTTGAGACGCTCAACTTTATCGCACGAGTTCTTCGAGCGATTAACTTTGTTGGGAAGCAGTCGACGAACAACCGGTTTTCGTGCTTTTTGCTATTCTGCCAGCGCCCTGCCGTTCTGCAGGCAAACTAGTTTTTATTTCACCGAAATTGATGATACGGCACTGTGGGAATGCAAAGCCGTTCTGGTGCTTTTCGGTAGGTGTTCTTTTCCCATGCGGGTCATTTTGACGTGTGGCAGACGCACCCGTTCACCATTGGAGGATATCACTTTCGTAGGATGATCTCCTGAACCTGCCAGTCTCCGTAATGTCAGTGGGCAATTCTCTGCGTTTAATGATCGCGATTCGAGGTCAAGGGGAAATCTCTGCATGCGTCTCAGTTTAGACGGTGGGCTCGGCACACAATGGGGAGTTGCGTCCATCCTGGGGGGCCACGTGGAGGCATGGGCCAGGTGTTTGAATCTTGGGGCTTCCAGCCTTGGTAGCTTTCCCGGTTCATTTTTGCCTATAAAAAGGGGAAGAGGGGTTGTGTTAAGTCATCCCCAAAGTTTCTTTCCCATTAGAGTTTCTACCATGCTCGTTTCTCTGCTGTTGCAAGTGGGAGGACCGAGCTTTCCTCTCATAAGCCCTTCACCACCGGATAGCCGGGGCGATGAAGGAGCTGCCGAAGAATGGCTCGCCCTTAGGGGATGAGTCCCAGAGATCGTATGGAGAGTGCACAGGGAGGGCGCAGAGATCACACGGAGAGCGCACATATGCGCTTCCAGTGTGACCTTTGTGGTTCCCCTTCGGGGACGTATGGTAGGAGGTGCATGCGGGCTTCCCATGGTTTGAGTGAATTTCGCCTCCTCCCCTGGTTTGGATTCCAGGGCTTGCCCACCTGGGGAATCTTTTACCACATGGGGAGGGGGTGAAAGCGTGCCGCCCGCCGACACCTTGCCGTGGAATTTGGGCAAGTTGGGGCGGTACACACTCGGTTTGGGAGAGCATTCCGTCGCCAGGGTCCGTGGGCTTCCTTCCTACTCACCGGGGGGCCTCTTGGTTGGGTGGTTAGGGGTGACCTTCCATCCACCCTTTCCAATCACCTTGATATCTCGGTTGGATCACTGAGATATCATTATTTACCGAAGCTGGCCACAACTATTGGTCCATGTCGCCCGGCCATTATCGGCTCGAGCTGACTGGATGCGGCTTATCTGGTTCGGCGGTCGGATGCCGGAGTATCATAGTTGCCCAGGTCTGCTTTGGAGCAGTTGCCTGAGTTTTGTGCTTGTCTTTAGTTTATGCATTTCAATGCTCTTGTAATGCCTCTAAGGCATTTGTAATTGATTTTGATGGCAATGGAATAAAGAGAGTTATGTTCTGTTTCTCAATCTCCATTTCTTTCGTGCCGAGTTTATTGTTGTTGTTGGTCATGGGGTATGAAGGCGTCCCGCTCGTTCTTAGGCGAGGATCCCGCGCTATCCGAACTAGTCGAGGTTCGCAAGCGGCGGTCTGGGGATTGCTCGGCAGAACACACTCCTTATCTTGGTCCGAAGCTTGGTGATTTATGTCTCGTCCTTATTGGAGCTCGAATGTTCACAGCTCGGCCTTGCCGAGGTTCGGAGAATTTGTACTTGGCCCTGCCAAGGTTCGGAGCATTTGTTGCTCGGCCCTGCCGAGGTATGGAGACGTTTTACTTGGCCCTGCCAAGGTTCGGAGAGTTTGTGGCTCGGCTCTGCCGAGGTTTGGAGCATTTGTTGCTCGACCCTGCCGAGGTACGGAGACGTTTTACTTGGCCCTGCCAAGGTTCGGAGAGTTTGTGGCTCGGCCCTGCCGAGGTTCAGAGAATTTTTACTTGGCCCTGCCAAGGTTCGGAGAATTTGTTGCTCGGCCTAGCCGAGGTTCGGAGAATTTTTACTTGGCCCCGCCAAGGTTCGGAGAATTTGTTGCTTGGCCCAGCCGAGGTTTGGAGAATTTTTACTTGGCCCTGCCAAGGTTCAGAGAATTTATTGTTCGGCCCAGCCGAGGTTCGGAGAATTTTTACTTGGCCTTGCCAAGGTTCAGAGAATTTGTTGCTCGGCCCAGCCGAGGTTCGGAGAATTTGTACTTGGCCCGGCCAAGGTTCAGAGAATTTGTTGTTCGGCCCGGCCGAGGTTTGGAGAATTTTACTTGGCCCTGCCAAGGTTCGGAGAATTTGTTGCTCAGCCCAGCCGAGGTTTGGAGAATTTTTACTTGGCCCTGCCAAGGTTCGGAGAATTTGTTGCTCGGCCTAGTCGAGGTTCGGAGAATTTTTACTTGGCCCCGCCAAGGTTCGGAGAATTTGTTGCTCGGCCCAGCCGAGGTTCGGAGAATTTTTTACTTGGCCCTGCCAAGGTTCGGAGAATTTGTTGCTCGGCCCAGCCGAGGTTCGGAGAATTTTTACTTGGCCCTGCCAAGGTTCGGAGAATTTGTTGCTCAGCCCAGCCGAGGTTCGGAGAATTTGTACTTGGCCCTGCCAAGGTTCAGAGAATTTGTTGCTCGGCCCGGCTGAGGTTCGGAGAAATTTTACTTGGCACTGCCAAGGTTTGGAGAATTTGTTGCTTGGCCCAGCCGAGGTTCGGAGAATTTTTACTTGGCACTGCCAAGGTTCGGAGAATTTGTTGCTCGGCCCAGCTGAGGTTTGGAGAATTTTTACTTGGCCATGCCAAGGTTCGGAGAATTTGTTGCTTGGCCCAGCCGAGGTTCGGAGAATTTTTACTTGGCCCTGCCAAGGTTCAGAGAATTTGTTGCTCGGCCCAGTCGAGGTTCGGAGAATTTTTACTTGGCCCCGCTAAGGTTCGGAGATTTCCTATCCAGACAGGTAGCTCGGTCGTGCCGAGGATTGGTAAGCAGCATCTGTTTCTTTTCGCAATCTTTGGCAATGTAGTGCATAATGATTTACGTTGCAAATTATGAAAAAATCTGTCGATAGGAAGGTATAATGAGGCATATGAAAATGAACTTAGAGAGGACATACCCTATTGATAATACTTACGGAGATTGTCCGAGTTCCACGTCCGGGGGATGGATTTCCCATTTAAATCTTGCAGCTTGTAGGTTCCCGGTCTAATGATCTCTGCTACTTGGTATGGGCCTTCCCAGTTTGGCGCCAGCTTTCCTTGTTCCAGTGGTTTGGAAACAGAGGCCTTTCGGAGGACAAGGTTGCCAGGCAGGAAGGCTTTCCCTTTGACTCTGGAGGCGTGGTAACGGGCCACCCTTTGTTGATAAGCAGCCACTCTGATCCGGGCCTTCTCTCTGATCTCCTCCACCAGGTCGAGGTTGGTGCGGAGCTGTTCGTTGCTAGCTTCCTCTGAGTAGCTCTCCACCCGCAACGATGGGAGGCCTATTTCCACAGGGATACGGCCTCCGTGCCGAAAGCCATTCGGAATGGGGTTTCACCTGTCGGGATTCTCGGGGTGGTGCGATAGGCCCATAGAACATAATGCAGCTCTTCCGCCCACCTGCCTTGGGCTCTGGAAAGGTGAGCTTTGATCCCCTGAAGGAGGGTCCTGTTGGTCACTTCGGCCGCTCCGTTGGCTTGTGGATGCCCGACCGAGGTGAGGTGGTGACGATTCCATGCTCCTCACAAAACTGGCGGAATTTAGAGTTGTCAAACTGCTTACCATTATCAGTGATTATGGTATGCGGGAGGCCGAATCGGCAGATGATGGACCTCTATATAAAATCTCTGGCCCGTGCCTCGGTTATTTGTCCAACTGCTTCCGCCTCGACCCATTTAGTGAAGTAGTCGATGGCGACAAATAGGAATTTCCGCTGTCCTGTGGCAAGCGGGAATGGGCCGAGGATGTCCATCCCCATTTGGCGAAGGGCCAAGCGGAGGATATGGAAACTAGTCCGGCGGAGGGGAGCCTTTGGATGCTTGAGTGCCTTGGCATGGGTCGTAGGCTCGGACTAGATCGTCTGCATCCTTCTGCATGGTCGGCCAGTAGTAGCCTTGTTGCAGCACCTTGTGGCATAGGGACCGGCTTCCCAGATGGTTGCCGCAAATCCCTTCATGTACTTCATGCAGAGCATAATCTACTTCGGACGGGCGAAGGCATCTGAGCAGCGACATGGAGAAGGACCATTTGTAAAGCTGGTTGTCGATCAACACGTAGTGGGTGGCCTGTAGCTTCAGCTTTCTAGCCTCTCTCCGGTCGGATGTAAGCGACCCTTCTTTGAGATATTTAAGAATAGGGTCGAACCATGATGGTTCAGCTTCAACTTGCATTATTCGGTCGGCTTCCGCGATGCTGGGCTTTTCTAGAGTCTCCAGGTGGAACTTTTTCTCGGCATCCGTTGACTCCGCAGTCGCCAATCGGGAGAGTAGGTCGGCGTGGGCATTTCGGATCTGGGAATCTGAATGATTTCAAATTTGGCAAAATGGGGAAGCAGGCTCCGTACCTCCTAAGATATCGAACCATGTTCGGTTCCCGGGCTTCAAACTCTCCTCGTACATGACCGGCTACCAGCTGAGAGTCGGTGAAGGCATTAAGCTTCTCCACCTTCAGATTGCGGCGATTCGGAGGCCGGCTAACAGGGCTTCGTACTCGCTTCATTGTTGGAGGCCAGGAAAGAGAACCGGATGCCATATTCGAAGGTTACCCCCTCCGGACTGGTGAGAACCAGCCCGCACCGGAGCGATGGGCATTAGATGACCCGTCGACATGGAGGAGCCACGGGCTCTAGATTTTGGTTCTTCGAGGGAGTCTGGGGTAGAACCGTCCTCCGGGATGGTACACTCGAGGAGGAAGTCGGCTAGCACCTGAGCTTTGATGGCTGGGCGAGGCTGAAAGTGTATGTCATGCTCGCTTAGCTCGACGGCCCACTTGGTCATTCTTCCCGACGTCTCGGGATGGTGGACTACCGCCTTGATGGGTTGGTCGGTCAGGACCATCACGGAATGTGCTTGGAAGTACGGTCGCAGCTTTCGAACTGAGGTGATTAAGGCCAACACCATCTTCTCAATTCTGCTGTACCTTGTCTCCGCATCGCGGAGTAGCCTGCTGACATAGTAGATCGGCTTCTGGACTTTGCCTTCTCCCTGACCAGCACCGAACAGACGGCACCCTCTGAAACAGCTAGGTACAAGAATAGGGTCTCGCCTGGGCGGACTGCTGAGGAGTGGGGGCGAGCCGAGGTATCTCTTGAGATCTTGAAATGATTTTTGGCATTCAGGAGTCCACTGGAAGTTTTTAGCCGATCAGAGGGTTTTGAAGAAGGGGAGGCATCTCTCGGCCGACCGCGCCACAAAGCGGTTAAGAGCCGCTATCCTCCCGTTAGGCGCTGGACCTCTTTAACAGATGCGGGGGCGCCATTTGTTGGAGAGCTTGAATCTTCTGGGGGTTAGCTTCGATACCTCGCTGGGAGACCATGAAGCCAAGAAACTTCCCGGAGTTAACGCCGAAGGCGCATTTGGTCGGGTTGAGTCTCATCCCATATTTGCGCAGCGTTGCAAAGCTCTCTGAGAGGTCCTCGACATGCCGTGATGCTTCCTTGCTTTTGACCAGCATGTCGTCCACGTACACCTCATATTCCGGCCGATTTGCTCCTTGAATACTTTGTTAACCAGCCTCTGGTAGGTTGCACCTGCATTTTTAAGACAAAAGGCATGACACGGTAACAGTAAGTACCTCGGTCGGTTATGAAGGCGGTCTTTTCTTCATCCTCAGGGGCCATTCGGATCTTATTGTAGCCTGAATAGGCGTCCATGAATGACAGCATCTGGTGACCTAAGGTGGCATCCACAAGCTGGTCGATCCGAGGAAGGGGGAAGCTGTCCTTCGGGCAGGCTTTGTTGAGGTCGGTGAAGTCGATGCAGATCCTCCACTTGTCGTTCGACTTCTTCACCATAACGATTTGATAGCCAGCTCGGATAATTTACCTTTCGGACGAAATTTGCCTTGATGAGTTTGTCTACCTCTTCTTCGATGGCCTTTTGTCATTCCGGGAAGCTCCTCTTCTTCTGCTTGATGGGCCTGTGCATCTTGTCCACGTTAAACGATGGACGAGAACCTCGGGGCTGATCCCTGGCATGTCGGAGGTGGACCAGGCGAAGATGTCAGTGTTACTTCGGAGGAACCTAATCAATCTGTGCCGAGGCTCTCCTTTGAGCAGCGACCCAATTTTTATGGTTCGGTCGGGACGAGCCTCATCCAATGGCACCTCCTCCAATTCCTTGCCGATTCTCCCCGTTGTTCGGTGAAGTCCTCACGAGCATTAACCCATCAACTTCCGGCATTCTAGACTAAAGGCTTGTAACGAAGCACTGCGAGCCATGGCTTGACTTCCTCGAACAACTCCAACTCCTCGCTCGGTGGGAATTTCATGGATAGATGCGGGATGGAGACAACTGCCTTGAGGACATCAGACCGGGCCTGCCGAATATTGCGTTGTATGGAGATTTGAGGTCGGTTACTAGGAAGTCTGTCTGGATAATGGCTACAAGGGGCCAGGTTTCCGCGTGGACCGTTAGGGTCACGACCCCTTCGGGACGATATGTCGCCTGTGAATCCCATCAGGGTGGAATCCATGGCTCGAAGGTTTTCCATGAGTAATTTCATCCTGGCAAACACACCGAGGTACAAAACATTCACCAAACTTCCACTATCAACGAGGATTCGGCTTACATCATAGTTATTTAAATTGAGGGATACAACTAGTGCGTCATCATGGGGGAGCTGTATCCCTTGGAGATCATCGTCGGAGAAGGAGAGCGCCCGTCGTGCCTTCTTCGGCACCGATCCTTCACCGTTGTCCCTGGGGATCGACCTGTCAGCCTCTTCGATCACGTTGATGTGGCCGATCACGGGCGGATCGGTGGAGGAGGAGGTTTTTGAAGTTCGGGCTGGCGGTCACCTCCTTATTGTGGCTCGGGTGCCCTCCTGAACTGATTCATTCGTCCCCGCTGGATCAGCCTCTCGATTTCATTTTTTAGCTGCCAGCATTCTTTAGTGTCGTGGTCGTGCTCCCTGGTAGTGACAGTACTTGGTGGGATCTCTTCGGGTCGGGTTCCCTCGGAGAGGCACTGGCCGGGGGAGCTGGCGCTCTATTTCCATGAGGTTTTGCGCCCGGGCACTGTTAGCGGAGTGTAGTGATCGAATCGCCTGGGAGGGCTCCGGAGCGATTCCTTGGCGGCAGCGGGGGAACTCTTTGGCGGCGAGGCACTTGGCCGATGGGCGGGACGGTGCCTATCGAGGCCTTTGGGCTCCTTCTTCTTTGCCTGCTCGGTGTGGGCAACTCTCCGCGATTCTTCACCCTAGCGTATTGTCCGCAGGGCCATCATATCAGAGAGGCTGGGGGGGTAGCTGACTTCCATAGCCAGGTAGAAGTCGCTTTCCTTCGAGACTCCCCCCGCCAAGGCGGACATAGCCACCTCATGATTAAGGTGGTTCACCTCTAATGGCCTTGTTAAAACGACCAAGATAATTTCTCAAGGACTCCCCCTCTCTGCTTAACTTTGGAGAGGGAGTCAGATCTTCGTCGGTGGCGGCGGCTGCTGACGAACTGGCCAATAAAAAGATGGCTCAGCTCATCAAATGAATCGATGGAACCTGGCTTCAAGGCATTGAACCAGGTTTCGGCGGATCCTCTGAGGGTGGAGGGGAAAGCACGGCAGAGGACCGCGTCGGATGCTCCGTGGAACATCATTATTGACCGGAAGCTGCTAAGATGGTCGTCCGGGTCAGAAGAGCCATGGTAGGGTTCGACGGCTGGTAGCTTGACATGGGAGGGAATCACTTCCTCCATGATTCCCTTGGAGAAAGGGATGCCCTGTTCCGCTTGGGCTGGGGATGGGCCTGCTTGGCGGCGTCCAGTTCCTGACGCATCTCCTAGATCTGATGATGGATCTCCTCTTCACCGGTCAGAGGAGGAGCTGGGCGTGAGGATCGCAAGGATGGCATCGAATCATGGTGGGAGGTCACTGGGAAGAGGGATCGAGCTCATCGAGATCTGGGAGGATCCCTATCATAACCGCCTCGTGGGACTGGTTTGTCCCCTCTGGGTCGGTGTGGGGGGTCCGTGGGTTCATGCGGACTGGAGGAGGAAGCTACCGCGAAGAAGGAATCGCTGCCTCCTTATGAAAGCGCGGAGCGGGAGGGCCGCAAGGCGCTCCTGAACCAGGTGAGTCAGGGCCTGGACTTGCTGGACCAGCAAGGCGAACTGGTCCTGGATCACCGGGATGGCAGGCGGTGATGGGGTTTCGATCGATGGAGGTTGCGGCGCTACACCGCCCGTCGGATCAGGCCTCTGGGAAGCGGCCTGATCTTGGGCCTCAGAGCTTGCTCTTCTCCGGTTAGCCATTAAAGAGGTTCTACTCCGGATCGAGATCCTTATCTCCTTTTTCAAGTTTTAATGGGACTTGAGACCCTTCCTTTAGTGCCAATCTGTTGCCACCGGGATCCGTCCTCCGACTCGGGCGCAGTCGATCTTCAGGGGCGGACCTGCACACAAGTCCTCGCGCGAGAGGCGTTGGAGGTGGCCCTCCGCGGAAGACCCTCTGACGCTCAAGTCAGTGGGAGAAATCGGCGATCAATCAGAAAGTGGGGAGGTGGATCTCTACGGGGAGTCTCTCTAGGGGCGGCCAATCGGGAGCTCTAGAGGGTAAGAGCGCCGACGAGCAGCTGGCGAGAGCGGGAGAGTGGGAGTGAGGGTGTGAGCATGCATACCTGAGGGAATCTGTGAGTGTCATATTTATAGGCTGTCATCTGGATCTGGAGCGCCTTATGAAAGGTTCAGAGGTTGTTAGGATACAGAGATGGATCGAATCGGGCCGTTGTGGGGCTATTGGGATCCATATCTTGTCTGTTAGAGGATCGACGGCTAGGAGAGCTCCTTGATGGCTTGAGATCTGGTAGGTGTGTAGGTCTCGGGTAGCCGTGATAGGTTCTAGACCACTTCTCAACATGATTCCTTGCCTAGGATGTTGTTATGGTAGGCCTGGTCTCTCCCGCGTTAGGTTCCGCGGAGGTGAGTATCGGATCGTGGGTCGCTCGGTGAAGCCGGGCCATGGAGGCTCGGGGGGAAACGAGCTACAGGAAGCTTGGGAGGGCCGAGCTATGGGAGCTCGGGGGAGCCGAGCTATGGAAGCTCGGTGGAGCGAGCTATGGGAGCTAGGGGATATCTTGGCGGGCGAAGGGAGGGGGTTGGTCTTAGCCTCCTCGCACGGATATTGATGCAATGACGATTTTACCCCCAACAACTAATATCATCTGAGTACAGGTTTAGGACTTCATTATCCACAATCGCCTTATTCACTTTCATTATTTAAAGTCTCATGTTATGGCTTGCTGATCTTGCTTGAGGAATTGTATGTCCCAAAATGCCAGATCTTGAAGGAGCATTGCCTTCAGGAGTAGGGAGCTGATTGGCCAAAGATAGTTGGCATCCCCCACTTGCATGTTAATGAGGAAATTGTGCAAGTACCATGAGAAGATCCAGCAAGGCCACTACTACTTCTGTTCTTTAGGTCCACTCTCAGTTTCTTTCCTCTATCCGTCAGTAACATTTTGCATTATCCATATATTAATGGCCTGATCACTATATTATATGACAACAGTTTGCTTGAGTCCTTATTTTCCAGCTTGTTTTCCTTCTCTGTTTTGTTTACTCAGATTCATGTTCCAATTGCTTGAAGAGCTCACTGACCTGACTGGGGATTCTCTCATTAGATTGCAGATATGTGATGGTATATGTTTAAGGCTTTAAGCACGCATTCTCTATTCCTGGCATTTGAAATTTCCAAGGATTCTCAAGCTGATGGACTCTGGAGGGCATTGTGCAAAGGTATCAGCAGAAAATCATGATTTAGTTTCCATAGCGTGTGGCTTTTGCGGCAAATTCAGTTCAAAGCGTTATATATACTCTTCTAACACCTGATCAGTTATTCATTGCTTCTGATAGGTTGTCATGGAGCAGCCTACCTTTAGTATGTGACGGGCTTCGGCATTACAAAACTGTTTCAGACCACGGTGCTGGGCAGACCCTTGAATCAGTTCTCATCATGTATTGCTAAGCATCTCAATTTGAAACCCCAGGACATACTGTGATGTTCCACCTGGTAAACAGCTTCCAAGTGTTCTAAACCGGAATGAAATTTCGAAGATCCTGACATGTTATGGAGAAGTCTCATTTGGAACGCCACAGCTCTACGCTCTTTGTTTCTCGTATTTTCTTTTCTTCTCTTTCCATTCTTCCTTTTTCTTTAGATGATAAATTGCAGAGTTGTTGAAGTTGAATATGAGTTGCTTGGAGTGTCCCAAAATATGATGTAAGAGTCACTGGATGTTACCATTAATTCAGTTTCTTTTATCTAACTTGCTATGATTTTTTTCATCAACCTTGCATGAGAGCTAATAAGGATCAATGAGGAGATGAGATACTGAGCAAATTTTTTTTGCAAGCCTAGAATATCAGTTAAGATAAAATACAATGAATATCAGGTATAGCATTTGAAGAAGCATTTCTATTAGTAGAAATTTTTATAAAATTTCATATAAATTAGAAATAGCGATGTGAATACAGGGTTCTTGAGCGCCCCACAAAGTCGGGAGTCATATTTGCAAGATTTATGAATATTACTGTTACCACTGATGATCAACCGTTAGAAAGGAGGCTCTAGAAGATTTTTTTTTTTTTTTTAATTCAAAGGCAGCGCTAAATTTTGTTTCTTTAAGCGATGGAAATGTGTTCTACTGAACTTTCTTTTTCTTTCTTTGCAATAAACTAACAAAATATGTAATGAATCCTTTGTCCAGCCCCAAGTTTTATGATCCAACAAAGAGAGCACATGCCCACATATTTCTCAAAGATATAAAACTAATTCCAAAATAATGAAAGATATAAACAACTAAAGTGCCAGCACAAATAGAACAACGAATGCCTGTTCCAGCAGCAGGGGGACCGTGTTACACCAGGAGGCTGATAAGGGAAACTGCTTTATTTGGGAGGAAGTTTGCAACTTGATTTCCTCCATGAAAAGTATAACAAATCTTCCTTTCGAAGCTAGTAGAAATGAGAAACTGTTGAATAGCTCGAACAAATGGAAGTATTGGGATGGAGACTGAATCCAAGATAATATAGTGCAGTCAATCACAAATCTGTACTGAGGTGTACAAGTGAGAAGCTTCTTGAGACCATACCATACTGCTGTTATTTCTGCTTAGAACACTGAAACATTACATAATAGAATAGCTGCTGCAGAAATGAACCTTCCAACTTCATTGTGTGCAACATAACTAACCCTCGCTGAAGTTTCTTTTACAGAGCCATCAAAGCTCGACTTGAACCAACGAACGCCACGAATAGGAGTAAATGATGAACCTACATGAGTGGGAGAAAGGAGCCCCTAGCTGCTAAGAAATCGAGATGAACTAGATGCTCTAAAGAATTCTTGAACCATGGTTTGGGCTTGGATCAAATTACACCAAGGGATAGTGCTCTATGCTCAAAAAAGTTGTTCATTTCTGCTCACTCCAAATGAACCATAAAATATAAATCAAGGTTGATTTATGCCTCACCTAATCATCTGAAGTTGAAGGAGTACATAGAAATCCAACACATCTTCCATGGATCCCGAAAGAGATAGACTGTGCATTCAACAAGTTCCACTGTAAACCCCCGGTAATTTAATAGTGGGGAGGTTAACTCTCAGTATTAATTGGGGTGGCACCTGGTGTTATTGTGACATTTAAGTTCCCTGTATACCGCTTGGATTCTCGAGTCGCGTCTGATGGGTTTCCGAGTCCTTGGGCTGAAGCGTTGCGTAGGGAATTATTTATATGATGGAGGGGGGGACTCCCTCCATCATCCGGGCGTCCGCTTCCATCAGGTAATCCCCTGCCTCTCAGAGAGAGAGAGAGAGAGAGAGAGAGAGAGCGGAGAGAGAGAGAAAGCATGTGAAACAGAGAGAGCGTGAGAGAGAGAAAGAGAACCAGAGAGAGAGAGAGAGCGGGAGAGAGAGAGAGCGTGTGAAACAGAGAGAGCATGAGAGAGAGAAAGAGAACCAGAGAGAGAGAGAGAGCCTGAGAGAGAGAGAAAGAGAACCAGAGAGAGAGATAGAGAGATCGCGAGAGAGAGAAAAAAGAGATCCCGGCCGATCCCCTTGGTTCAGGCCCGGCGGCGTGCTCGCCGCCGCGCCGGGCCTGATACTTGACCGGCGACCCCGCCGGCGCGGGGGAGGCATCCGGCGGGGTGGTGGTGGAGAGAGAGAGGAGAGGGAGGGCCAATTGGCCCTCCTCTCGCGCGGTGGCGGAAGCCGAACCGGCTTCCGCCGGTTGGTTCGGGCCTGGCGGCGTGCTCGCCGCCTCGCCGGGCCCGAGCGTTGGCATGTCGCCTCCATCGGCGTCGGGCGTGCGTCCGGTGGAGGTCCGGCCGGCCAAGGTGGCCGGCCGAGCCACCGGCACAGATCCGTGCCGCGTGGGTGAGTGGAAAATGAGGAGAGAAATTGAGAGAAAGATTGGGTGTTTGGCGGCCGACCGCGGCGGCGGCCGGCTCTGGCCCGGCCACCAGCGGCCGGCTCTGGCCGGCCACCGGCGGCCGGGCCGCCCTCAATTTGGCCGGCGGCGGCCCCGGCCACCGGCCATGTCCCCGTCCCCTGTTCGGTGAAACAGGAGGAATAAAGTTGAACCGGGCCGACTGGGCCGGTCGGTTCAGGCCTTTTGGGCCGAGCTGTGAGCCGTTTTGAGGTTGGTTTTTGGGCCCCGTAACGGGTCGGAATTAGAAAATAATTATATGGCTAGAATCTGGGTGAATTCTAGTTTCTTGGGATATTTTTACTTCCCCAATCGGGTGTGTAGTGGGAAATATTCGAGCCCAAAGTAGGGCTCGTGAACTAGTCTGGGTAGAAATTCTAAGGGTCATTTTAATATTCCTTGCTAATTAATTAATCGTGTAAATGATCCTGTAGGTGCTCAGACATCAGACTAGCTTATTTATACCTGTTGGATTGCGTACTGAGGTAAGTAAGCCAGTTATCAGTTTATTAAATAATTTATTTCAGGATATGCGTAGTTAAATTGGGAATTGTCATTGGCTAAATGTGTAAGTAGATGAATATTATGAATACATGGCTATTTATGTACTATGGTTTTATGTGTGGATGCTATGCATGAGAGATGCAGCAGTTATTATGCATTAGAGATGCAGTTGCTATGCATGAGAGATGCAGTTATTATGCATGAGAGATGCAGTTATTATGACATTGATGTGATGTATTATATGCAATTGTTCAGTAGGTATAATCCACTGTTTATACAATATTGTGTTGTTATTGACATGATGAGTGCATGTAATGTGAGGTACTGTTTGTGTCGCCGCGGCTCTCCTTTATCATGTCATACACTATGGTATTTTGACCCTACTTCAGTAGGGGGATACGTGTTGGTACACTATGGTATTTCGACCCTACTTCAGTAGGGGGGATACGTGTTGGTACAATGGGTATTTCGACCCTACTTCAGTAGGGGGATCTTGTTGGTATACTATGGTATTTCGACCCTACTTCAGTAGGAGGGATACTTGTTAGTATAATATGGTATTTCGACCCTACTTCAGTAGGGGGATACCTGTTGGTACATTATTGAGATATTGCAGGGCCGTGGGTCACATTTACAGTTACCATTGAGAGTATAAACAGTGGGTTTACCTATATAGTATAATTGAGCGGTTATGGATGCAAATGATTGGTATTATATTCATAAGTGCCGCCGCGGTTCTCCTTTGCTATGGCCATACACATCTAGAGGATGTGCTCAGATGAGGCATTGCAGGGCCGTGGGACACGCATGATATAATACTTACATTGCATAATGGAGTGATTGTGAATGCAAATGATTTGAATTATATTATATGTGCCACCGCGGCTCTCCTTTGTTATGGGGCATTGCAGGGCCGTGGGACACATATGATATAATATAACAATTGGAATGCTTTATATGCACTGATAATTTGCTATGATATAATACAACAATGATGAGTGCAAATGATTGACTTATATTTATATGTGCGGCTCTCCTTTGTTATGGGGCATTGCAGGGCCGTGGGACACATATGATATAATATAATGATGGGTTTACTTACATTGCATGTTTGAGTATTGGTGAAATGTTTATGCATGCAGATGATTTATATGCTTATTGATTACTATGCTATGATTTGACTGTATAACATGGTTTACTTACTGAGTGTAATCTCATAAAAATATTATAATGTTTTTGCTACAGGACCATGAGATTTGAGAATAACATGTTGGAGTGATGGACCTCAACTCAAATAAATATAGATTGTTGTTTTATTGCTATACCAGTGTATTTATGTGTAGGGCTTGATGCCCAGACTATATTATTGTGGTGTGTAAGGAACCATAGGTTCGTTGGAGCTTCTATTTAAAATAAAGTGGATTCATATGTTGATGTAACCCCAGTAATGCTTATGTGTAGGGCTTGTAGCCCAAATCTTTAGTTATGGATTGTATTAAAGTCATGGACTTGAAGGATATATAGGTTGTTGCTTTTCTTGAATTCAGTGTCATGTTTCGTGACGCCTTGCATGCCCGGCACGCGGCGGGTTGTCACCCTAACTCAAAATTTTTGGGTCTGGGGCGTGACAACTTTTATGGTATCAGAGCATAGGTTATGACCCTAGGGACATGGACATATTGACATGATAACAAGTAGAGACTTATGACCCTAGGGACACAGACATATTGACATGATATTACGTAGAGAACATATTTTGAGACACCTGACACTTTAGTTTATGATATTACCATATCTAATTTAACAGAAAATAGATATGGCTCGCAGTATTAGGAGCCAACAGAATGAGGACTCTCTGGCCGATAATGCTGATTAGCCGGTGGGTCAAGGAACTACTGGAGGTGCGGCCCTGCAAACCCAGTAGGAGCTGAGCACCAGCGATTTCAGTCCGAGATGCTTCAAGCTCTCTCGGGTATGGCGCAGTCTATGCATGACATGTAGCATCAGAGTGCGCAGCGAAAGCGTGGTGGGCCCATAAACCCACAGGACCCGGTTATGATCTTAGGGATATATGCATAATGACACTCTAGGCAAATACTTGGATGACATTGAGACAATTATGACTTTCAAGGAATTTCATGAATTATGCTTTGGGAGCTTGAAATTTAAAGTTTATCAAGATATTAATTGAATTACAAGTTTGATAGGAATTGAGAATGAACCATCGCAAGTCAATAATATTATGTGGGCTCCCTAGCTGGTAGCCTTGATCAGTGGGGAGGTCAAGGGGCTTCTAGAGGTTTTGCTCCATTAAACTTGTTGAAAATGATTCGTAGCAGTTTTCAGACCTTTAAATAATATGAGAGATGAATTTTAAATTGGTTATGCAATAAAAGATAGATGAATATGGAATAAACATAGTAGTTGAAAATTGCAATTGAGGACTAATATGACTAAGATATCATCATTAATCCAAATTGCAATTGAGTTAGATATTTAGATTTTGAATTATTAAATCTGAATTTAATATGGATTTTTATTGTGGAACTTACATTGTTGATATTATAAGTTTAAGATTCTGAGCTAATTTGCTGGTGATAGGGATGATTAATATTGATGACATTTGGGAATGAATAGTTAATTACATGTTTTTGATCAATCACAATTGAGTACTTTCTGATTTGAGTCTGGAGGGTATGTAATTTAGTAAATTTTACTAAGAAAACTTTATTATGGATATTGCATGTTCAAAACTGATTGTTACCTGATAGATATGCAGATGGTCGATACTGATGTTAATAAAATAGTGACTGCATATTATATATGATGGATCAATTAGGAAGATTATAAAATTTTAAATTCTGAGATAATTACTGTTTAAGTTTTTGAGAGCAGTAGACTCTATTAATCTTTAGAATGATTTTGGCTATAAATGATCAAATATTTTGATGTTAGACAATGAAAGATTTTAGTAGTAATAAGAACAAGATAAATTTTGCTGATAAAGAATTTGTGGGAATTTTCATCTGTTAATAGATTTCTAAATCAAGATATCTGTTCATTAATTTATTGTGCATACTTATTGTTCCTTTCTTCATAGTCCATGTAGATATTTTCTCCAGGATGGATAAATTATCAATCAGTCGTAAGTGACATGAATCTTTTCTAGGAAAAGGAGGAGATGATTTATTTTTGATTATGATCAATTATGGATTATGGTTAAGGGTACATCTATTATCACTTTCAAGTCATAGAGGATTACTATAACTTTCAATTGTCTATGATATAAGGTGGTAGATTCCCTTCATATTGAAATGTTTGAGAGAGAGACAATTTTGGACTGAGATGGTGTAGCAATTATGAAATGTATTGTTAATTAAAGCAGCTTCATGGAACTCAAAGTCAATAGAAAAGTTATGTTGATGTCAAAAGAAAGATTTGAAATTTCAGGTTGAAGATCATTTGGAAGTTTTACCGATCAATGATGTAACGATGACTGTGACTTTGAATGAATTCTAGTTGATAATGAGATAGAAAATCTGGATTTGTATTCTACTGATGTATAGCAAATTTCGAGGCCAAAATTTTTATAAGGAGGGGAGAATGTAAACCCCTGGTAATTTAATAGTGGGGAGGTTAACTCTCAGTATAATTGGGGTGGCACCTGGTGTTATTATGACATTAAGTTCCCTGTATACCGCTTGGATTCTCGAGTCGCGTCTGATGGGGAGTCCTTGGCTGAAGCGTTGCGTAGGAATTATTTATATGATGGAGGGGGGGGGACTCCCTCCATCATCCGGGCGTCCGCTT